>JAHWFP010123308.1:0-50718 GCA_023313725.1 Lithobius niger | reverse complement strand
CGGTCATAGAAAAACGAAATTAAATATTTGGGATGGTATCATAACTAGCTCATTGCATTAAAAATTTTAACAGCAGTCGAACCGTTTGGCCTCCATAGCAAGACCATGTCTTGTTATTGTTATTGTTATTGTTGTTGTGTTTGCTGGGGTTCTTTGCCCTCACCTGGATATCGAACCAATGACCCGATGTTCACTTTTGAAAGCTTAAAATATTGGTATTAACATGGAACATGGCTTCTTAAACGCTATATTAATGTCACTACAATATTCTTGTTGTTGTCCTTCCTCGTGCTCGGGAAATGTTGCTCTCACCTGGTGATCGAACCAGTGAACCAATTTTTCCACTTTTATAGCTCAAAACGTAGGTATGAACGAGATCTAGGGTATTTTGAACATTTTAATAAGTCTGTAATAATATTCTTGTTGGGGAAATGTTGCTCTCACCTACAGATAGAACCAATCAACCGACTTTCACCTTTTGTAGCTTATAACTTTCGGTATGAACACGGCCTAGGGTCTTACAAACGCTATTTTAATATGGCTACAATATGCATGTTGGGGAAACTAGCTCACATATTACTATATTCTTGTTGTTGGTGAAATTGTGCTTTAACTTAGATATCGAACGAGTGAACCGATTTTCAACTTTTATAGCTTAAAACATAAGTATTAACAAGAATTTATAGGGTTGGGGAGGAGAATTTGTGACTGAGACACATACTGAAACGTCTTAGATACATTCACATTAGTTCAATCTTAGTTTGTAGAGGGCGCCACGTGTTTTATGTGGGAATTTCTACTCAGTTTTTAGCCTAAAATTAACCTAAACTACACGAAACCAGCTTATATTTAATTATTATTTAGCCTAGCTTAGTTGTAATTTAGTTTACTTTAGATTTGGGCTGAAAAATGAGCAAAATTAACCAGATAGAACACGTGGTGCCCTCTGAAAACTCGGACTGAACTAATGGGGACGAATCTAACGTGTTTCAGTTGGGACTTTTTAGAGTTACAAATTCTCCTCCCAAACACTGTAAATTCTTCGTATTAACAAGTACTGGGGCCTTTTGAACGCTATTTTATTGTGACTGATTTATCTCAAAACGCTTTCACATCTATTATCTAACATAGCTCTTATCTCATATCTCGATTCTCGTTATTTAATTTACCTGAAATATATCCAAGAAAAAAATACATATTAGTATTACAAAGCGCTTAAGCATATAAAATACGGATGTAAGCCTTAAAAAACTTATTGTTCTAAAGGAACAGAAACAGGAAAAATACATTTTCAAAATATTCATAGGCAATGTAATAATTGTGGAAATGATTTTCTAACTGGTAACGGTTTGAACTGGAAAACTATTATCTTAAAAAATATTAAAAATTTTGAAATGATGTAGCACCCTTCCCCAGTACAACGACGGCTTCTTCTGGTGTATAAAGTGCTCCAAAATCCTATTCTGTTGGGTTTAAGTTACTGTTTAAAGCTGAACCTGTAGTTGCTTTTTGCTTTGTAAGTGGTATAGTTAATTTAGTTTTATCGATTTTTTTTTAATTCAATATCTTTTTCAACTTTTTCTGTTTGCTCTTTTTGTGTTAAATTTTTTCTCCATTATTTTTAACTGTTCCTTTATTCGTGTGAAATGTTTCGTCTTAAGTTCTTTCCTTGTAGGCCTCCCTTTTGTACGTCATGCCTCTCCTTTTTCCTGCTAAGGCTTCCGTCTTGTCAGTACCCTATAATTATCATTTCTTCTTTCCCCTCTCCTGCCGTCCCACTTTGACCTCGCTATAAGGAACCGCTCAGAATTTCTCAGCAGAGGGGGGGGGGCGTTGTTGGATAAAAAGAGGGGGGGATACACATTGTTTTGCTGCCCTTCAAGGGGGATCAGAATTTTTCACTGCCTCTAAAAGGGGGGGGGGGGTCCGTAATAATTTTTATTATTTTTTTGGCAGTTCACGTTGTGCAGCTGTCCTAAAAATGCTCTTCAGAATTCTTTAAAAAAGTTCTGAATCAACAAAATTGCATCAGCTTTCGGGGCCCGAACCCCGCTGTAAACATTAGTCATTTAATTTAAAATATCTCATGATTATGAAGCGTAGTATTTTACCAGTCAGGCATATGTATTCCTTTCGCAGATATCTGCAACGTGTGGTTGCAACACATGTGGTTTATTGTTTAAAAGGTGACAACGGAGGTTTCCGGTTGGATTTTTGCAGTTAAATTGTCCCTCTCTCCGCCGATCGAGCAGAATGACCAATTTCGGTTAATTCTCGTTAAAAAAAAAAACTGGTGTTTTCGCACTGGTTGCATTGCACAGCCAATTCTCCGATCGAACAAGATGGGTTGCTAACAACAGGAGTCGACCACAGGATTATTTCTGAGTCTACCTTAAGACCACTATACCAGTGCACAGGAATGAATGGATATGTGGAAACAGAAACGGTTATCGACTATTAATGCTTCGATTTTTTTGGAAGGGGGGGGTACTAAAAAAAACCGGCTCTTCAGAGGGGTGATCACAAAATGTTTAGGGGGGACTAAAAAATTTTAGAAAGGGCTCCACCACAAACTTCCATACCGCCCCCCCCCCCCCCCCCCCCCCCACTCACAAATTTTGAGCGGTCCCTAAAGTAACATTTGTTTGGATGCTTGAATGGATTAGGCATTCTTTACCACCAAGTATCCCTCACTATGGATGATGTTAGTATAAAAGCAGGTTTCGTTCCTTTTAATTTCGGTGACTCTTTTTTAGAAAATAGTCTTAACAGCAGTGCTTCAGAGTTATTTCTGAGAAAACTTTGACACTTTTCTCGGCCCAGAAATGCAAATTGGGGAACATCTTTCGAAATTTAGTAACGCATTGAAAGTTGGTCTGTCTAACGTTCAGTCACTGATTCATCATTTGTCTGAACTGAGTACATATGTAATGGGTGGGAATTTTGACATTGTTGCTACTGCTGAAGCGTGGTTGAAGCCATCAATTGATGATTATTTAATCAACATTCTTGGCTATTATTTGATTAGAAACGACCGAATTCATAAAGGGTCAGGAGGTGTTGCCGCCTACATTAAAAATCATATCAAAGCTACTACCATCTTTGCACCAGCAAGCAGTGAAGGTGACCTAGAACAACTCTGGTTTAAGATTTAAACTAAAACTATTTCTATTACTTTCGGCATTGTGTATCGTCCACCTAGCCTTCCTGTTTCATCCCTTCAAGTTCTTGATAACTCTATTTATAACTTTGTTAGCGATATTGAAGACGTCATTTTAGTTGGTGACTTTAATATTAATTTAATGAACTATTTCACCCCAGGATACCATGCAATGAAAAATATTTGGAACATTAACGATCTTATGCAAATGGTAGACCAGCCAACGTATTTTTGCTTTGCAATGCTGGTGAATCTTTGCTTAACCTTGTTACGATTAGACAAGAAGATAAAATTAAACTCATTGACCAGGCTATCCAACCAGGCATCAGTCACCATAACTTTGTGTACTTAGTTTATGATGTTCTTGTTCCTGAGATTTCTCAAAATACTGTTACAGCCTGGAATTGGAAGAACCTTTACATGAATTTGTTTGAAGTTGATGCAGCTAATACTCCTTGGTATTTTATTTATGATAAGCCAACCATTGATGACAAAGTTTCCACTTTAAATAACATTATTACAGAGTTTACAGATGTTCATGGGTCGTACTTTTAAACGTAAAAAGCCAGCCTCTCCTTGGATTAACAATGATATGCGATCTCTCATGAAAAACTGTGATAGAGCAAAATCGTTAATCGTTAAATCGTTAAATCGTTAAAAACTAAGAATTCTGTGCATTGGGAAAAATAAAAGTTTTAGGGAATACAGTCAAAAAGACTTAGACTCACAAAGGTCAAAACATTTGATGAACGGATTAACAATGAGAAAAAAACATTAAATCGTTGTGGAATCATCTGAGGTAGCTACAGGTTCATAGAAAGGCTTTTTGGTAGTCAGGTTGTTGATATCAATTCATACACCATTAACAAACATTTTATTGAAAATCCAAATTCTGCCAACTTCGATCCAAATTTGCTTAATAATCAGGTATCTTCTTATCTAAACATTAAACATTTTGACATGCATGTTTTAGTTTTGGATCACTTACACAATAACTAAACACAAGAATTAAGGTAGGAATACGTTAAGAATGTCCGATACAACAATTTAATTACTGCTTCACCAAAACACGATACGAAGACCGCCATTGTTTTGCTGGAACGTGCAGAAATTAATGCCGACAGATGGTGCTCATCGATTTCGACTCGCAGCTGACTGAGATAGCTGTGGTGGCTGTGAGTAGCTCAAGCGTCTGACGGCCTTAGCCGACCGACCGTACTGGTCAGCTATGGCCGTCAGACGCTTGAGCTACTCACAGCCAACACAGCTATTTCAGTCGGCTGCGAGTCGAAATCGATAAGCACCATCTGTCGGCATTAATTTATGCACGTTCCAGCAAAACAAGGCGGTCTTCGTATCGTGTTTTGGTGATGATGTAGTTAAATTGTGTATTCCTACCGCAATTCTTGTGTTTAGTTATTGTGTAAGTATTCCAAAAGTAAAACTGCATGTCAAAATGGATGTAATTGTCCTTTAAACCGAATACAACATTCACTCTTGGCACCATAACTGAGAATGAAGTCATTGATATTATTGGCAACATTACCACTAATGCTAATGGTTTCGACAACATTAATATAAAAATAATTAAGTTATTTCTACCATTTATTGTCCCAACAATTACCCACATAATTAATTTCTCTATTACGTCTTGCAGCTGTGTACCCACTATCTGGAAATTAGCAATTATTAACCCTATTTAAAAAAAATGGTAAATCTAAGGATGTTACAAAGTTTCGCCCCATTAGCATTTTGCTTTGTTTGTCTAAGTTCTTGAATGTACTATCAGCTCAAAATCTACCTTGATGAATTCGAAACAATCCAGCTTTCGTTTCAGACACAGCACAACTACAGCTCTTGTTAAAATTTCTGATGATATTCTTAAGACAATTGATGACTCTAAATTTACTTCGTTTGTGCTTTTGGATTTTGATAAAGCCTTCGATACAGTTAATCATGCTCTTCTGTTAGCCAAGCTGCACGCTATTGGCCTTGATGCTCTTGCTGTAAAGTGGTTTACATGTTACCTTACTGGTCGCAAACAATGCGTTCGTGTACGCAATAATATCTCATCGTTTATGTATGTTATGCCTGGAGTTCAAAAGGATCTATCCTTTGGCCTATTATTTTTTCTATGTTCAGAAGTGATCTCCCAGACAGCATCACCAAATGTGATCATCATATGTTTGCCAATGATGTACAGACTGGAAAAAAGTTTTCTCGAAAATGCTGCCGGTACATTTTCCGAACTTAATGATGACCTTGATAGCATTACCCAATGGTCAAGTGCAAACGGTCTTTCACTCAATGAAAAAAGTCTACATTTTATGATTGCCTCGCCTCAGGTATTTCAAGCTTGTACTCCAAACGAGCTTTCTGACCACAACTCTGTTGCAATGACAATGTTAAATTGAAAACATCCCATCATGTAAAAAACCTTGGAGTTATCTCTGACAAGCATTTGTTCTGGGAGGATCACATTAGCACGCAATGCCGTTCTGCGTTACAAAGGCTTAGATATCTTGCAAGATTCAAGCATTTTCTTAACATTTAAACTAAACGTAATCTCGCGGCAGCATTAATTTTTCCATTACTGGATTATGGTGATTTGATTTATTTCAGTGCTTCAAAAACATTGCTGAACCAAGTTCAGAAAGTCCAGAACGCTTGTGTTCGTTTTATTTTTAATATTAAAAAGAATCAGTGTCAGAGAAAACATAAAAAAGCTTAAATGGAGTTCTATGGAAAACAGAAGAGCCTTGCATTCACTTGTGATGGTGTATAAGACGCTTAAATTTAAAGAACTATCGTATTTATTTGAACTTTTTAATTTTGCTATTGCGACTCACAACTATCCTACCAGACTCAGCCACAGTTGCAGTTTCACACCTCCCCGATGTCGAACTAATCTTCTTTTTTCACTCAAAGTATTAACTTATGGAACGGTCTGCCTGCAGAAATCAAGAACGCCCTTTCTGTTCAAGCTTTTAAAAACCGTATTTACCAACGTTTCTTTAATTCCTAGTATAGTCGGATCCCCCATCCCCCCCTCTCTTTTGTGCATCTCATTAAACATTTTAAAAATTTATTTGTTTATTTTTTAAAGTATTAGCCTTATATAATTGTCTTCTGCTTTTTGCTTTTATTTTGTTTTTTTGTTTGTTTGTGGTTTTATTTTGTTCTGGGTTAGGTGTAAGATTGGGCTTTGAAGCCTAAACCTCGCCCTTTGTAAACTCTGGCGATACAATTTTCTTGTTCAATGAACTCTTTAATGTATTTTGTTTGTTTGCAATACAGTTTATTATTATTAATATTAGTAGTAGTATTGTTATTATTATAGCCGAGGGTGTTGTATTAAATACCAACCGATAAATACGTTCATTTCTTGTAGTTGAGTGACATCTGCTTTTACGTAGTGGAAACGCTGTGTAGGACAACAATATCCACCATTTGTTAGTTATATTGACGCAAATATTCCTAGCGGAGAAGAACTGCAGTTCCACCATCCTTATTCGGTGGATTCAGCAGAAAAACGGCCTCGAAGAGTGATGAATCGGGATATTAATCGTGCATTTAGGAAAAAAAGTTGATGAGTTGTGGGGACAGCACTCAACCATTCCGTGAGTTTAGGAAAGTGCTCTTTGTTACAATGTGGTGCCAACGTGTTCCCTTAATACGTCTATGATTAATGTGACTCACCTAATATTTTGACTAGCCATCCAAGCTGCAGAAAAAGAAATGTTCGTACATTAACACAATTAAAATATTGACTTTACGGTTAGTTAGTGATGCAGTATTGAATAAACTGTTATACTCACCAGGAAGCCAAGAACTGGGATACTCGCGATCAAATTATCACCTGGAATAACAGGTCATAATAAATTAAAATAATACAGAGCAAAATTGGTTGTTTTGATTTCAAATCAAATAAATGAATAAAAAAAAGAATTACTGGACAAAACTAAAATAAAATTAGTATTATCATTAAATAATCATCATTATCATTTATGAGTATAAAAAAAATCACTGATGTATCACACCCCAAATCTTGGAGCAACACAGATACCGTACACCAATCAATGTACATAAACTCTCTTAAAACCCTGACTGGGATTGAGAAACCACAATAGCATCAACAAACCAAACCGTAATTTAATTTTCTAGAAATATTGCTTCCCTTGGTCACCTAAGCTAGATAAACCAACAAAAATAATGAATGACGAGCTCACATACAACCTCAAACAACCTCCTCCAGTGTACACCTACAATAATATGGACATATGTACAATTAAACCATGATAAGAAAGCAGCATCAACTGCTATCAGTACTCTATCTTGGAGAACTCCAGTGCACCAATGATATTTATGTATTGTCTACTGGTAGCGACTTGAAGACTTCCTGCCACCTTACCATGTTTGGACAGTTTTTGATAGTGTTCATCGCTCTCGTTCGGTTTACAGTAATCGTGTATGCCCCCGGTTGGGTCATAATTTTTTCAATCGGCTCTCTGTATTATGACAGTGGTGTTTTGGACATCAACAATGTGGTGGCTTCTTCTGAATGTTTCGTCATGGCGTAAGACTAGTTTGTACGAACAACGGCCCCAGCATGGTCCTGTTTCCAGGCGCCGAGAGCCCTAGGCAGTGCCCAAGGTAGACACTTGGGCACTCTTTGCACTTCATACAATACACGAAGTTTTCTCGGCATCAAGGCTCAGATTGTGAATAAGGACAAATTTTCGTAAATTGGTATATTATGCCAGTGAGTAACTTTTTCTCTGGGGCTATTGCCCTTGTTTCGCTACTCCCTAATATGTTTTATTTCTGACCAGTTTTTCTCGCTTTCACTGTCAGTTTCAATTCTCTCTTGCTGTGTTTTGTTTCCTCGTAGGTGGTCATTGTGGCGGAGTCCTTTTGTTGTTGTTGATTTGCTCTTGTGAGAGTAACCATATTCTCTACTGATTCTTCCCTTTCCATGGGAAATATGATATATCCTTATGGAATAATGTGACTAAGAAATTGTAATTAACCGTACCCAGATTGTAATCTGGACTGAGAATTATGCCTGTTTCCCTATAAGGGGAAAGCAATGTTGTTTTCAATGGATGCTTTCTCCTCAAAAGGCTTGGCCAAGTTTACCATTGTTTTGTATGTCATGCAAGATCCATTGCAAGTTTTCGCATTCTTTCCTTATTGTGCTAGGTTAGATTTCCGGGTCTCGGTAGTTTGACGATTGCGATTAGTTCAAAGTAATCTGTTGTGCATGAGTGACAAATCGTAAGAAATAAAAATAGAGAACTTTTACAGTCCCTAAAAGTTGCATCTGAGTCGCCTGCATTCGATTCCACGCAGTTTTTCGGCCTCTGACTGTGATTATATTCTGTTTAACTCATCTTGGGGCTGTACCAGCACTGACGAAATGTTCCCTCGGAACTGCGTCAACTGCGGCTCAACCCCAAGTGCCCAACCTACGATTTCCCTGTAGGAATTAACAGTTCGCTGGAAAATTTCCTGTTCGTTGCACCCTTTGCACTGTGTAGGCCACACAGTACCCAGGACTTTCTTCGTATTACACTTGATATCGTCTGATAATACATGCCTGTTGCTCCACGAAAATTTTGTTGGGGGGGGGGGTGAATTTAGCTGGCAATGGTGAGAATTGGTCTGGACACCACACGTACCCTGTGCTTAGCAAAAATCTTTTTGGCTGAATGAAAAGTACTCGTATGTATGGTTAAATGGTTCATCAAGTGGTGGGGGGAGTAGTGATAGAAAGTAAAAGAATAGGTATACAGGGTGGGTCAGAAAGGAAGGAACACCCTTGGCAATCAAAGATGGTTAATGTTAGGATAATGAAACTTTGCATGGTATGTAGGCGAACGGGGGGCCAACTAACCATGAATCGATCACTGACTTTGACGCATATTGTCAAGGTCATCGTGATGCTAACTTTTTAACAATGCTTTGTAGAACTCCAGTTTAAATTAGAAACTTGTAGACATTGGCAAGGCATGGCCATTGCAAAAAACGGAACAAAATTTGGTACGCTAGTTTAGGAGTTACAGAAATTGCAAGCTTCATTTTGTTGTGCTGACCGAGTGGCTTTCCTGCCAAACAGTGAGTGTAAAATTAAGTCCAGTGGTCCTCAAAGTACATGAAGCATGCTTGGAAACAAACAGCAACTGACATACTGATGACTCGACACTAGCTCAACACAACCTGCTACATTACACGTATAAACAGAATGGTGCTGCAAACTACAGCATCTAATGCAAGTTGGCATAGTTTAGCCACCGTGGTCGTCTAGAAATGAAACTAATGTTGTTCCTTCCTCAGGTTAACATTTCTGATTTTGTTTCAGAGCTGATCACGGTTAATGAATTATGCCAATTTGCGTATGCTGCCAACACCATTACCTACCAATACAATGCATGGTGTACGAAGGAGCCTGACAGAACTGTTTGGCAGGAAAGCCACTCGGCCAGCACAACAGAATGATTCTTGTAATGCCCGTAACTCCTAAACTAACATGCCGAATTTCGTACTGTTTTGTGCATTGGCCATGCCTTGACTCTGTCTACAAGTTTCTAACTTATACTGGGGTTCTACGAAGCATAGTTAAAAAGTTAGCATCACGATGACCTTGAAAATATGCGTCAAGGTCAGTGATCGCTTCATGGTTAGTTGGCTCCCCGTTCGCCTACATACCATGCAAAGTTTCATTATCCTAACATTAACCATCTTTGATTGCCAAGGGTGTTCCGTCCTTTCTGCCCCACCCTGTATTGTTACTGTTCGTATTTCGACCCTGCTATGCAGAATTTACAGTGTCCACAATCTTTGACGGATATCCGTTTTTGTAATATTTGTGCCTAATTCGCTTCATTTCCACAGTGATGTCCTCCGTTTTCAAAACGGACCTCATAATTTCTTTTCTGAGGACCCATTATAAAGTTGGCATCTTTTGTTTGCTGGTAATTATGATAATTACCTAATGACCCGTAATTAGGACAAATTCCAGTGTTCCAGTCAAACTATCAGCAAGTTAGACTGTTTCGCATAAAGGAACACCGGTTTTGGTTAGTTTTACTACTTGGTGCCACGTGTATACCACGCAAGGAGAGTGTTGCCTTTTTGGTTGGTGGGAAACAGCCCATAAATGAAGGACTTTTGGCGCCAGGAATAATCATGCACCACAGGCTGGCAACAAGGACAGAGTATCATGTACGAACTGTCTTGTTGGACAAATTCTTGGCTCATTTGGCTTGAATGTTAAAGCGTAAAATTGTAAATACGATTTGTCTAATGCAGAAAATAAAGAATTTTAATTTTAACATGTAGCAGTGAACCATTGAGTTTACATTGGTGGCAGCATGAAGTTGGACTTTCACGTCGAAGAAAGCAGCAGTTGCAGTGGCGGTTCTGGACTTTCACGTAGAAGGAAAACAGAAGCATCAAAAGTCGGTGGTCTAGTCAACTTTGATGGCAGTGGTGAGCTTCTCCTACTCATTGGGTTCACTTTCCAAGGCAGAATTTCAACTTTAGCGGCAACCAGCATTGTAGGATGATTAAAGGGGATTTTTGCTGTTTTCTACAGACAAGTCAAGAAGACGGAAAAGCTGAGCTGGCAGACAAGATTGCGACTGAGCGATAGGCGGAAAACATTCATATCAGCGAGAAGTGGGTGGTAAATCAGCGCGTCGTCACGTGAGAAGGAAGATTTCGGCGGATTTCGGTAAAGGAAGAAGCAAAATAGAGTTTTAAGCCCTCGCCAGTGCAAGCCTGAAGTCGTTAGTGCACGATGTAAAAGCCGTCTTGACAAGGTCTCCACAACACGGCAACGAGTAATTTTAAAAAGTTTTTTACTTGTCAGTATTAAGACGTCTAGGAAAAAGTGTTGTTTAAAGCTTGCGGGAACTGTTGTGCGTGTTGGTGCTATTTTTGTTGTTGTTGGTTGCTTAGATAAGTGAGTATGTTTAACGTGGAGTTGCTGAATGATAAAACTGTAGTTGATTTGAAAGCTGTGTGTGAAGAATTAGGGTTGCATGTGCCTAAGTAAAAAGGTAAAACTATTGCTATATTTAAAGGTAGATATGGAGGGAGCAACTTGGTTGGTGGATGATTTAGAAGAAGCTATTAAAGTTGTTGATGAGGCAAAAAGGGTGAGAAATGAAGAAAAAGAGAGGGAGTTAAAAGAAAAACAGGAACTAAAGGATAGGGATTTGAGTGAAAGGCAGAAAAGACAAGAAGAAAAAGAATTCGAAAAGGAAAGGTTAAGTGTAGAAAAGGAAAAATTAGCAAAGGGGAAAAGATTTAAAGGAAAAGGATGAAGAATTCCAGAGGGAAATATTAGCCAGGCAGGCTGAGGTAGCAGGCAAGCAGAGATAGAAAAGGAAAGGTTAGATAGACAGGCAGAGCTAGAACGAGAAAAGTGGGAATGGGAAAATAAGTTAATGAGGGATAAATTTTAGCATGAGCAGCTTATTGGCGAAAATGCCAGGTAGCACAATGAAGAGGTGCAGGCAAGAGAGTTGTCCTTTAAGGAACAACAACTAAAGGTGAAAACAGAATCAGCACAACAAGAAAAAACAGTATGGCATATGGAAGTTATGCCAACCGTTCTGGGAAAAAGAAGACAACATACTAGTTCCTGACGATATACATCACTAGTGACCTGCACATACCGTGATTCGTTGGAAACTAATCACAGCGTTGGGTTGGAGGTGTAAAGTTGGCATCTCTTGCTTGCGGGTAATTACGATAATTACTTAATGACCCGTAATTAGGACAAATTACAGCGTTCCTATCAAGTTGGACTGTTGCGAATGAAGGAACGCAGGTTTTGGTTATTTTTACTACTTGGTATTTTTACTACCACGTGTATTACACGCAAGGAGAGCGTTGCCTTTTTTGTGGTGGTAAACAGCCCATAAATGAAGGATTTTTGGCGCCAGGAATAATCATTCACCACAGGCTGGCAACAAGGACAGAGCATCATGTACGAACTGTCTTGTTGGACAAATTCTTGGCCCATTTGGCTTGAATGTTAAAGCGTAAAATTGTAAATACGTTTTTTCTAATGTAAAGTAAAGAAGTTTAATTTTAACATGTCAGAAGTAATCCATTGAATTTACATCATTTAAGAACTGCTGGTTGTTGGTGCACAATCAATCGTTTCGGATTGTATGATGTAGTGTGAGAGGAACACTTTTTTGAGAAACTTAAAAAGGGTTTAAAGGGTTTAACGAGCGTTAACCACTCCTGGTCATCTGCCCGAAGCCCTAAGGCCCCATGTCTGCAACAGCCAGATTCCCAGGTGGTCACCCACCCAAGTATCAATCCAGCCCAATGCTGCTTAACTTCGGGGATCTGACGAGAACCGGTGTTTCCAGCACTGCAAGGCCGCAGTTTTGAGAAACTTGTCCTTCGGCAACAATGCGTAAGAAAACCTCTGTTGATCTCGTGCCTTCGGCACTCGACCGACTTCGGCTTTCTAACCGCATTGTTGCCGAACGCCGTTGTCTAACTGATACTTACTGATTCCGAAGCGCCCCATCACCGTTCATGCAACGAAAACACAACAAATAGACCCTTCAGACAATAACTAGTAAAACAATTTGTCATGTCCAGAGCATTGTTGCTTGATTCCGAAGACCCATCACCACGGATGGGTTCAAGCAACGGAACGTAAACGAAGGATACCCCTTTGACGAACAAGGAATAACAGTGCTGTCAACAAAGAAATCTTTGTCGCATTGTCAACCTTTCTGTGCAAAAGAAGGTTGGCACGATTCATTCTTTGTTGTGCGTGCTATACCATTTTTGTCGAACTGAGATTGTGAAATTGGGTGATAAATAGGTTATCAGCCACTTTCCGCACTGAGATCTAACAATGGCTCAGCCCTGCGGGCCTCGACATTGTGATATCTCACTCCTATCTTGAAGGTCGTGGTACGGTGTGCTCTGACATTAGTCACCTCATCCTACTCTTGTCGGGAGAGACAATTATGGACCAAGACCTTTAGCAGGAAAGGCGAAATGCCAAAGTTAACAACGAACGAAAAAATGAGCCTCTTCACTGTCACTGTCGATCTTGATGTAGCTGGATATCTACACCTTCCTGAATTTGTGATTTGTACGGGCTCTAGGTCCAGTCTGCATTCGCTGCTTGCTGCTCTTTAATGTCTTGTAGTGTGTGACCCAATGATTTTCTCGGTTTGGACTGCACAACAAGTGTCGGTTCCATCGGTAGCATGGGTCAAGGGCCACAATGGTGTGTCTGGGAACAAAGGTGCGGCTGCAGTTGCAAAGGAGGCAATTACCGTCAGCCCATGTCCACTGTTACAAAGCCAGTCCAGTGTCCAGTGTCATGATCCCTCACAAAGCCTGAGGTCGCCAGGGGACTTGTTGCCTCCCCCTCTTGTAGCCGTACCATTTTTTATTCCATTACAACTGAAGGGTTGAACATTCCACTTCCTTTTCTGTTACATTTTTTAGTTTCAATAATTCATTTTTATTTCTTTGAATTATTTCAGTTATTACAGGAATGAAATAAATATTTTTGTTCTTCATTCACCCCTTATCATTATCATAATTTCAAATTTAATCCCCAAACAAATAAAACAAAACAAAAAATAGAAAAATAAAAAAAACAAGAAAAAAATTCCAACAGTGAACACTTACCAGCTTCCTGAGTCAGATTAAAAATCTGAAAAAAATAATAAATAAAATAATAATATAACAATAATAGTTTTATTTTTCAACATTTATAAAAAATGCAACCCTCGAAACTGTAATAATACAGTTTGTGAAGGTTTAATAATAATAATTTTGAATGATAATTAAAAATCACATCATCATACATTAATCACATTAATCACTTCACCATACATCAACTACGCATGCAAATGTGGTAAATTTCCTTCCTTTTTTTCTTCCTTTTTTGATTTTTACCCTGAACACACTGTTTCAAATTGGTTACCCACCAATCTATACTAATTGTCGGCGGTTTTTCTTTGCTGTAAGTGTGGTCTCCGCATGGAATTCCTTAAAAAATGAAACTGTCTCAGCAGGGTGACTTGGTATTTTTAGGCGGCTGCTTGACCTTGAGGTTTTGACTCCATTTTTGCTAAGACCTGCATTTGTGATTTGAACTTTATTTTTACTTACCTACGTTAATTAAATTGTAGGTTATTTTACTATTAATTCCTATTCTTTAGGAAAGCTGTAAGTGGTACTAGCGACCCTTGTTTGACCTGTCTGCTTGCGCAAACGAAGTTTTATTATTATTATAAACACATATTTTTTTTTTTACATTATCATAATTCAGTATTTCAATAAACAATTTATACAATTTCTTTTCATGTCATTATAAGTCTCCATTTTTTCCCCGTTTAGTTTTATATTTTTTAATTTAAATTTTTTATTTTTTATTGAGAAAGATGAGCTCCATTACGCTCTTCTTAAACAGCTCTTTATTCACGCAATTTAATAAATCTTTTGGAATTTCATTGAATGTATTTTGTATAAAATACTCTCGTCTTCTCTTCCCATAATTATTTTTCCACGCAGGTAATTTATAACTATTTTTACAGATCTTGTTTCACCCGATTTACATATTTTTGCCTTAAATTTATTGTCAAGGTAATACTTTGTTAAAATAACTAAATGTTTTACATTTAAAGTAAAAATCAAAATAAATAAATAAATAAGTAAACAAATAAATAAAGTAAATAAATAAATAATTATAGCTGTACGCCCACTGGTGCACGTTTAAGCAAAATACTTTACTGGACAGCAAGAAATGAAAACGGTCTTCGACCACCCTCCCTGTTCTCCGCATTCTCCCCATTGTGAGTTCTGAATTCCTTCTCCCACGAGGTCTCCCCTTAAATCCGTTGTTCCCCCCGCACCCCTCTGCATCCCCCTCCTGCATTCCCCCATTGTGTGGTCATAATACACCCCCCCCCTTGCGGGACCATATAGACGGAGGGTACACGGAGGTTTCTTAAGTCGCTTTACCTTACGTCGACTTGAATTCATATCGACGCGGGTACACGCAGGTTTCTGTCAAGCCGGTGTACAGTCGCGTTTATCTAATTCCCCATCAAGCAAACCCTCTTTATTCCCAAGTCCCCATTCAGTTAGCTGGCTTTCGACTTCGTTTTAACGAAGTGACAGGTTTCGTGACGTTTACGCGCCCTCTTTTCAACCAATCACAAGGAAGCAGTTCTTATAGCGACGTAGAAAATGGGTTTTAGGTGGGTACACGTAAGTTGTTAAAGCGCTTCAACTCTAAGGAGTACACGTTACGTCGAGTACACGTTACGTCGACGTATCGAGGTGGTTTGAGATAAAGCGACTTGAAATGGTTTTAGGTGGTTACACGGACGTTTTTAAAGCGTTCTAAGCACTACATCGACGTAAGCTACGTCGAATTAAGATAAAGCAACTTAAGAAACCTCCGTGTACCCTCGGCCATAGTTATTCTTTAGTCTGTAACTCCTTTTCTTGGTCCTTTCTCCGGTCTTGTATCTAGCAACCTAGTAAATTGGGCATATCGTTTTCTTTTATTTGTTACTCCCTTTCGTGGCGCTTTTTCCAATCTGTTATCACTCAACGAAAGCGATTTAAGGAAAAAGTGCTAAAAAGTCTGCATTTTCAAAAGTGTTAGAATAGTGCTACATTTTGTAAAAGTGCAAAATAAAGTGCATATACGGCTGCGTTAGGACCAAAATGTGCTAAAGTACCAAAAAACTGCTAGATATGGTAACACAACATTTTTAACTGACCCGATTTTCTACATGCAGGGTTAAACAAGGTGGGACACGTCCACATACCTTAAAGGAAAACAGGAAGGAAGGGTTCAGCGTAAACAGGCGGGAATTAAACTCCATTCCCCAATCACACACACCGAGGGTACACGGAGGTTTCTTATGTCACTTTACCTTACGTCGCTTTGCCTTATATCGACTTGAACTAGCATCGACGCAGGTACACGGAGGTTTATGCCAAACCGGTGTAGAGTCACGTTTATCTAATCCCCCATCAAGCAAACCCTTCTTTATTCCCAAGTCCCCATTCAGCTAGCTGGCTTTCGACTTCGTTTTAATGAAGTGACAAGTTGCCGTCCTAGTTTCGTGACGTTTACGTGCGCACTTTTCAACCAATCACAAGAAAGCAGTCCTTAGAGCGACGTAGAAAATGGGTTTTAGGTGGGTACACGTAGGTTGTTAAAGCGCTTCAACTCCTTACGTAGACGTAACGAGGTGGTTTGAGATAAAGCGACTTGAAAGTGGGTTTAGGTGGGTATACTGAGTTTCTTAAAGCGCTCTAAGCACTACATCGAGGTAAGCTACATCGACGTAAGATAAAGAGACGTAAGAAACCTCCGTGTACCCTCGATCATAGTTGCGACTGTTAAGACGTGCTCCGTGCTTGATATGGTTTTCAGCGTTTCAGATTTTATTGCAAATTGTATATGGTCTATTATAAATCGTATACTTTTTGAACATTGTACTTGTACTTGTTTTAACGCGTCATTTGACGTTGTCTTTCTCGTTAAAAATATCTAAAATAAAACCACCCACAAGGGTGAAAGAACCCGCTAAGTTTCAGCCAATCAAAGTAGTGATATCAGAGCCAAAAAGACTGCCACCAAGTTACTACATTAGTTGCCAAGCTAATCCCACCGAATATTAGATCAAAGGTTAAATCAAAAACCTGACCATTGCTACTATCGGTAGCAATGGTCAAGTTTTTGATTTAACATTTGAGGAAATAGTCGGTGAGATTAGCTTGGCAACTAATGTAGTAACTTGGTGGCAGTCTTTTGGCTCTGATATCACCACTTTGATTGCCTGAAACTTGGCGGGTTCTTTCACCCTTGTGGGTTTTAGATATCACTTCTTTTGTATTTTTTTTATGTGGCGTCTTATTGTTGCCACTGCCCATTTATCTACTATCTGGCCAAGTTTGGTCGAAAAATATTGAATACAAAAGGGATATTAATTATTTTTTACTTTCGCTGGAGTGAGGACTTCAATCATATAAATAAAAGCGTTTGTTGATTTCCAAAGGGTTTAACGAGCGTTAACCACTCCTGGTTATCTGCCCGAAGCCCTGAGGCCCTGATTTCCATTCGACCATCAACAAGAAGTAGCGTGGATTGCGGATTTATTAAGAGCTTAGTGGCCCAAAGCCATGCATGCTTGCGCGTACATTTTATCAACAATGTTGTGTTGCCGATAATTTCTGGCAGTCCGTTTGCATTGTTACTAGTTAACACTAATAACGAGTAATGCTTATTTTGATCACCGGTGGCGTTTTCCCAACATACAGAAAAATAGCATTACAAATGATTGCAGCCTTTTTAGTTAATGCCTCCCCAAACGTCAAACCTTAAAAGGCACGTATTGGAGTCAAAAGCGTGCTGAATACCAAATTTCATTCGTATCTGTCGCATAATTTATTTTATATGAGCGTACTTCGTCAGTAGTAATAATAATAATATAGGTTTGTTGCAAACGCAAACGGAATGACAAGGACCTGGTGGTCACTGACTGCCATCCGATGTTAAAACTTAAAAAAAAATAATAATAAATAAATGTAAATTACATAAGTTTAATAGTTTAAAATTTTAAAACGAAGGCGACTGCTAGGCTGCAGAGAAAGGGTTAATGGTATTGGGTTGGGGTCACGAATGCCTTATCACCAAGGTTAAACCTACCAGGGATACAATGGTCCCCGATAGCATCGCCAAACGTGAAGGAGAAGTGGTGGGAGGGGAGTAAGCCCGGTATCATTGTCAGTGTTTCTTACAAAATAATAAAATAATGCATTGCAGTTTAAAGCTTGGCCAAAGCTAATTGTCAATTTTAATAATAATAATAATAATAATAAAATTTCTTGCAATGAATACAAAAGTCGACGGGTGTCTGCTAATACCCAGCTGGATCAATAAATTTTCTCGAACGATATTTTTAACATTAAAATAATCACTTAAAAAAAATGTACAACTGTATATGCGGTTGTGTATTTAATTATTTAAAAACACTTGAAGTATTTAGATAAATTTATAGTTTTCAACCCCCGTTTAAACCAGTTTACACTCTTTGCTTCAATCAGTTACGGTGGTAAACTATTCCATGGCTCAACGACCCTGTTCTAAAAGAAATATTTTGTGCAGTTTCTCTTTGTTTTTTGTACCTTTAATTTGAGATTATGCCCTCGTGTTTCCTCGTACCTCAAAATATAAGCCACGATCTATGAGCCTCTTTAAAATTGAGAAAGTAAGGCAAAGATCAGCTATTAGCCGTCTATGCTCTAAGGATTCAAAATTTAAATGTGCAAGTCGCTGAGCATAGTTCATGCTTCTGCAGCCCCGTAGATATTTGGTGAAGGACCTCTGCACAGTTTCTACTAGTTTAATATCTCTAACAACATAAGTACACCACACCTGACTTGCATACTCCACAATTAGTCGCACATATGTCTTAAATGCCTTCACTAGGGTTAATTCATCTCCAGATACAAAGCAGCGCCTAACAAGATGGCTAATTTGTTTAGCTCGTGCTGTTATACGATTACAGTGATCTGTGAATGTTAAATTTGCTGCGAGATGAACGCCAAGATATTCGACTATCTGATTTGTTTCAAGGTTCGTATTGTTGATTTTGTAAGTATAATTTCTGTTTTTACTACCCAAAGGTAAAATTACACATTTAGAGTGGTTTATAGGCAGTTGCCATTGTATTGACCAATTAATGGTATTATCAATTGCCAATTGTATCAATTTACTATGCTCGTCATTTTCTGCCCTACCATAGAGTTTGACATCATCAGCAAATTTAGGTGTACAAATATGCCCATCATCCTTTTCATTTTGAAGATCAGCAATAGAGATCAAAAACAACAAAGGGCCAATTACGGATCCCTGTGGCACCCCACTCGTCACTGAACACATGTCAGATGAAGATGCACCTACTAATACCTTTTGTGTTCTGTGGGCAAGGAAGTCCTTTATCCAGGAATATGTCTTCCCACTAATACCCAGGCTGTAAAGTTTTTTCCAGTAATTTGGAGTGCACAACTGAGTCAAAAGCTTTTGCGAAGTCACAATTGAGGTCCACTGGTATATTTTGCTTCATCATAGTTGTCCAGTCCCTTAAGCAGCTAAACAGTTGTGTGGTTGATGACCGACCAGGCAGAAAACCAAACTGGTCACCAGGGACAAGTTTAAATTTATACAAGTGCTCCAGTAAAGCATCCCTGATTATCTTTCCAGGATTCTTCACGGGACACATGTTAATGTAATTGGGCGGTAGTTGATTGGCTCAACCGCATTTCGCTTTTTAAAAATGGGAATAACTCTTGCCTTCCTCCAGCAATCTGGTATTTTGCATGTGCCAATTGATGTTTTTAGAATGATAAACAGTGGGTGGCTTAGTTCTGGTGCAAACGTCTTGTAGAAGGTTGATGAAAATCCATCAGGGCAAACAGCAGCACTTGTTTTAAGTTTTTTTTAGTTTATATTCAATTATTTTCAAAATTAGGATTATAGGTTCAATGTCCAGTATATTATTTGGTACTAGGTGACTATTACAACCGACTGCACAGTCTTCGTTATTGTCTTTAACAAAATTCCTACTGAATATGTTATTTAGTGCATTAGCTTTTTCAAAATCAATCGTTAATAATTTGTCTTCAAAATGCAATGCTGGTAATTTAGTTGATTTTTTTGTTTTGCGCCTAATAAATCTAAAGATAGAGCCCATGGCTCCGTCTTGGATCAATTTTTTTCTAGGCTTATTGCGTAACTTTCTGCTGCAGATTTTATTTTATTTCTGATTTTATTATACCTTTTCCTGTTATACAAGTTTTTATTTCTTGCTAACTTTTTCCACATTTTCTTTTTGGTGGATAGTAGTTTCCGAATTTCCTTTGGTATTTTCTTTTTGTTATTATTATTTTTTTCAATACTTTACTTGCCTTCTCTACCAATTAAGCCTTTGATAATGCCATGGAATATGCTCCATTGTTGTTCCACGCTTTCTATTTTTGAAAGTTGTTGCTTCCAGTTTATTTTCACTAGTTCCTCACGCAAAGAGTCGAAGTTGATTTTTCTATAGTATTCAGTAATGTTGTTTGTCTTTATGGGCTCATCAACATTTAGATAAAAGGTGACCATACCATGATCACTAGTCCCGAATCCTGGCCCAACATTTACATCAGAAATTGCTCTTTCATTGTCCAGTAGTAGGGGATCTAAAATCTTGTTGTTTCTCGTTGGTATAGTTACCAAGTGCATCATCCCTAACTCTACAGTACAATTCAGAAAGTTTTGCTGATATTTGTTTGACGAGCTGTATTATTCCCAATCTATGTAGGACATGTTTAAATCTCTTAAAATTAGGTTTAAGTAGGTGTTATCCCTAGTCGAACTTAGGTATTCACATATATTTGCTATGTGATCAGCATCTCTGCCATTTGGTAGGTAGCAGCAGGTCAGTTTTACTTTAAACGTGGGCAGTATTATACTGACCGATTCACAACAATCCAAAATTTCAACAGGGCCAATAATGATATTATCACGCAACAGGACTGCCACACCACCGCCACGACCATCCCTTCTTATCAGACAGTAAGGATGTCCCTGCACAATCTTTGCATCCGTGATTGAATCATTGAACCAGGTCTCCACAACTACGATAATATCAAAAGAATGAGCTACTAAAAAAAGGTTCAACTCAGCCAGTTTGCCTGCGACACTTTGTGCATTAAATAGGCACCCTGAAAGTTGTTTGGTCTCATTTTTTCTAGATACGGGTTCACTTCTTAACTGATCCTGTTTGGCATTCACAACGGTCCTAGATTTAGTGTTCTCCTATTTTGCACCAGAATGACAACGATTATGTCCATTACAGCCTCTATAGTATCCCGCACTTGAGAAGAATCCATCAGAGAACCTATAATTAGTCAGTATATAGTAGTCAGTAGTCAGCTGAAATCAACGACCGTCAAGCACTTTTATCACCTTGACACAGTTTGTGCATTTGATTGAAATACAACTATTGCTTGTCGGGGCACAAAGACTGCCCATTTCCAACAATTTTCAAAATGTTTCGCCGCATAGGTAATTCTCATTATCGTGAAATACGCTCAACTCTGGTTTCAGATGAAGTACCAAAGCTAGTTAAAAAGGGTTTAACGAGCGTCAACCACTCCTGGTCATCTGCCCGAAGCCCTAAGGCCCTATGTCTGCAACAGCCAGATTCCCAGGCGGTCACCCACCCAAGTATCAATCCAGCCCAATGCTGCTTAACTACGGGGATCTGACGAGAACCGGTGTTTCCAGCACTGCAAGGCCGCAGACCAAAGCTAGTGGCCATGCACCAACAATGCAGGAGTTAAATAATGACTTTCTTACAATGAAGTTACAATAAAGTGTGACAATTATTGTACTTGGCGGGTAGACCACTAGCGTGTTCCTTGATTATTATTACTGGTTTAGTGTTTTACTGCCTACAAGTTATTGTTATTGTGCCTGCAAGGCCACTGGCCGGTTTGTTCAGTGACGTCACAGTGACGCCTTGTCAGTGACTTTCGGTGGTTAGGTGCCTCTCCCTTGTTTGCACAAGTGCTTCTTGTGTTTTGTTATGGTCTGTACGGGGTAGAGTAAGTTAGCTGTTAAGTAGGCTAGAGTGAGCATGTGGCATTCAGGCTTGTAAGCTCAATAAAGATAAAGATAAAGTTATTGTTCTATTTTTATTTTTATCTCTTTATTTGGGAAACAATACCCCTTACGCGAACTTTTTTTCAGTTTCTGAATTGTTTTGCATTATAAATACGATTCAATCTAGACACACGCTAGTATGAGGCCGCCAAGTATCTTCCCATTGTAGACATCCGATTGTTAATGATAAAAAGGCTGTCTCACTAGCAGACATGTGTCTGTTAACTGTGGGCAACTAAAAGCATATTTTGGCATGTTGAGGATAAATCCCAATGCAACAGAAATCTTTCAAATTGTGGTAAATGTAAGGGGAAGGTCCAGGGATAAAGAAAACCTGAAAGTTAAAAGCTGAGTGTCCACCATTCATAGAGAGAAAGATGCGTCGGTCAATAACGTTGTTTTATGTTACTGACTAGTTAGTAACTAGTGGTAACTAGCTAGTATCTAGTAACGCTATCCCCATGTTAAATCCCATAGACTCATTGCTCATGGCTAGCGCAAAATTGAGAAGGCCTATGTAGCTGAATTTTGGCACACGGATGCATGGGGATCTGAGCATGGTCCTTTTGTTGGTTTGAGAGTTGTAGGTGTCAGGACAAATGCGTGGGAGAGTTTTTTAATTCTCCACCAGCGAATTAAATTTCGTTTCTTTTCCAAGTTCAAACAAAGATTTCAAGCAACAATGACTTGAACAATGAACACTGGTCCTTAGATTTATTGGTAAAGTCTGGACGAACTAAAAACTGAACTGTAACGAAGGACAAAATAAGGAAACATTAACGTTGCCGTGGATTGCGCAAGAATAAAGGGATGCACATTAGATTTGATTTGATCTGATTTTTAATGAGCCTATAAAAGCGGCCTCCAAGCCATTCGCTCAAATGTACAGCTACTTAAAAACTGCTTAAAGCTACTTACAACTAACAACCTGAACAACCTGTGAATACTGCACAATCGACTTGTATCCTTGGCACTACTCTCCTCACATAAGATGATGGTTACGCAGCAATACGAGCATCCCCGAGCTAACGCGTCCTGCTGTTTTAGTAACAGCGACCTTCGGGGTTTCTGCATGACTAAATGTCAACGAAACCTTGAAAAGTTAAGGGGAAGGTACAGGGATAAACAAAACAACTAAAGAGGATGCGCTGATTGAGTGAGAGAAGCGAACGAAATCAGCGATTGATAGCCAGTGTGTGAAAAAATGGGACTGAAGCAACTTAAGCATGTGAAGAATAGTCTTACAATAAACTAAGCCATGTCAATTTGGCTAATCTAACGGCTAATTGGCAATGGTAAATTTGAAAATTATAAATGTGAAAATTTATAGAAATAAAATTCCTCTAGAAAAAAAGGTAGAGATTAAGATAAGACGGTGTAACCTTATGTACGTTCACAGTTCTGTGAAAGTTGTGATATCCACCCAAAACCAATACTGATAGAAAAACCCACCAAGTTTCCAAAAACGATCGGCCTTTGATGGTTGTGATATCATTCAACCAGGGAAAGGCCACCAAGGTCAATCCTATTAGCCAAGTTAATCGTACCCAATAATACTTTGGATGTTGATGAAAACTTGAAGAATGCTACAGCGAGTAGCAATCTTCAAGTTTTCATTTAACTTTCGAACTATTAGTCGGTGTGATTAACTTGGCTAATAGGATTGAACTTGGCGGCCTTTCCCTGGTTGAAGGATATCACTACCTTCAAAGGCCGATCTTTTTTGGAAACTTGGAGGGTTTGTCTACCAGTTTTGGTTTTGGGTAGATATAAAATGTTACTTCAATTCACTTATTTTAAAAAATATATAATTTACGGTTTTTTTTTTATTGTTTATTCAGTTATTCACGAGGGGAGCCGTGACTAGCTTCAAATAAATAAAGATGCAGAGCAGCCTGGAACTTGTTAAAACTAAACGTTTTCTTTCTTTTTTTTTTGTGCTCTGATATTTATTAGAAATAGCTGCATATCATCAACCAAGTGTGTTATTTGCTTTTAAGTGGGAAAAAACGGTGTAAAAATCATAGATTTTGTATGGTTACTTGTAGGGAAAAGGCCAGTTGGGGGTAGAGCTATTTGAAATAATTTTTAATTTATATTTATGTTAATTTTTATGACCTCGCCGCTAATTTGTTATTTTCCTTATAAATCCTTTTTTGGCATTTTGGCGTCCGTTGTATTCTGTACTACAAACGTATCCTTCTTCCAATTACAATTTAAAAGGTTTTTCATTCGCTCAATAAAGTTTTAACAATAGCAGTCAACATAAAGGTTTTTTTCTTGGATTTTTTGCAAGGAAAAAATAAACGGTACAAAATGTACCACGTAAGAAATGTTTGCTGTTTTATGCCGACCTTATTTTTACATCTGTTTATCCCTCTAGTTTTCGTAGCAGCGTCAGCATTCGTCAGCATCAGGCATTTTATAAAGGGCTTTCATTTTAAATTTTAAAAAATAAATGTCTGTTTTGCTTTCTACATCTTCTTTCTTTTTCAACACCATCCTGGTTAGTTTTCACTTTCGAACTAGTTTTATCAGGAGTGGCATAAAGCTGACCCCATAGGCGCCGGCGAAGAAGTATTTAAGAAAAAATTCTGCCCACATTGAAGCTGTCGTTATGGGTCGCGGCCCCGAGCGACCTGCTGTGGAACGACTGGTCGTAAATATTTTCAGGGATAACCTATTTTAAAAATTGCTGTATGTGTGTTAACCTAATGAATTGATGTGAAAAATAGCATTTTCAAAAGTGTTGCTATTTTTCATAAATGTCTGTGCTACGATTAGTTCAGAAATGCGACAACTCCTCATACAACAGCGTTGAATTACAGTCTTGAAGCGCAGTAGGAAATGGCGTCTTCAAGTCAAGGTCGACTGAGGTAGAAATCGCATGTTTCCCCTCCCAGAGCTTCGGTTCTCCTCACAAGAGCTTTGGTTAAATAAGAGTCTTGTGACATAAGAACCTGGTCTGGAGCCGAAAAGGGAAACCGTAAGCTACGTACGTAAAAACCTTCTAAAATGCTTTTGCAAACTCTTCAATTTAAGTTATGTCTTACGTAATGGGGAGCCTATTATATAGAATAAGAATAGAATGGCTGCTACAGCCAATATATAGCACGCTCGTAAACTACGTGACAACACCAGCAAGAAATCAAAAACAAA
The DNA here is from genome assembly GCA_023313725.1 of Lithobius niger. Classification (NCBI taxonomy): domain Eukaryota; kingdom Metazoa; phylum Arthropoda; class Chilopoda; order Lithobiomorpha; family Lithobiidae; genus Lithobius; species Lithobius niger. The sequence goes on along the minus strand of JAHWFP010123308.1, from coordinate 25,666 downwards.
CAGCTGCAGCAACTACCTAGTCGCAACCGGTCTTTTGTACACTTTCGCCAGTTTTGCCCCATTTCTGCTTCATACTTTTGGACTTTTTATTCATTTTAGCTCATTTTTGGACGCTGAATCTGTTGGTAAAAACAGTTTGTCTCTATGTGGTACTGTTTCGACTATATAGAAGACTAAAATTGGTGATGTGCTTCCAAAACAAAAATTGTTACGTATTCCTCCCAAGTTTTGTTCGTCGTTGGTGTACCAAGGGTGGATGGATAGGTCGGTAATGTCTGATTATTTTTTCCCTATACGTGCTAGGGCTATGGCAGTAGTCATTTGGAACAACTAGATGGTACCACATACAATAATTATTAATTATTCCTGTTTTCTTTTTTCTTAGTTTGTAGCAAGTATTCACTAAGCAAAGCCAAATTAGGTCAAATATACAAATAAATTTTTCCGTAAGACACAAAATGATCAGAAAATCAGAAGTGACACCCCTGGTGCCCTCCAGGGACGATCGTCGTTTAGGTAAATATTACTTCGCATACTGTGCCTAGTTTGACCTTCCGTGATGCCCAAAATGGATTACTAAATATGCGTAATTTATGCCTAATTTGTGCCTAATTACTCAAATGTAGGCCTAATCACACAAATTAGGCATAGTTGTAGATGCGTCATCTAGTAGAGAGCAACATACTGCTGCCTGTTATTCTTATCGTATAAGGGAAAAATAGTCTGGTTGCTAACTCTATCCCCTGTCACGCTTAATTTTTCTTATATCACGGCTGTGACGTCACGCTAACTCAACACCATGATAAATTTCCGTAGGTTAAATCGCGTTAACCGTGAGCGGAAGTGTACGTCATCGCAAAAAGTGTGGCTTATCAAGTTACCCCACACTTTTGACACTTCCGGATCACACGACCGGTAATGCACACACCAACAACCAAATACAGCGTGCAAAAAAACGTAACGCAATAAAAACGTACAAAAGGAATTACTTAAAAGGAATGAAACTCTCACATGTCTGGCCCAAAACTAAGCTTATGCACCCCGCGTAATTCTCCCCCCCCTCTTCCCTCTACAAACTAAAATGCAACGACCTTCATTCATACCGATACCCTATTACCGTACTTTTTTTTAACAATTCTCAAACTACAAACGCACAAAACGAATTACATACCTTCCCAGAATGTCCCAGCATAATGTCTTTCTATCCCTGCGTCTTCTTATCGAAGTTTTTTCATTCCGAAAAGCTTCGAAAACCCTAGCGAACTTGCTAGCGTAAGAAAATGGAGAAACGACGCGTTCGTCTCCTTCCCACCCACTCCCCCTCCCTCCACAAAGTTGCCGCAAAGGACTCGTCCGTCTACCAACCACTCCACCCTCCATAAACTAAAATGGAATGTCCTTCATTCGTATCGAGATACTGATTGATCACCGTTTTATTGAATCAATTTTCACACAAACACGTTTTAATATACGAGCTAGCTTGACGTCCCAACCATGGTATAAACCATTTATAGATGAGAATCGAGCGGGTATCGATTTTTAACCCACGGCTTCGCCCTCGACCTTTGCATACTCGAGTTAGGCCAATAATCGCAGCCGTGGGTTAAAAATCGATGTCCGCTCGATTCTCACCAATAACAGTTACTGTTACTTATGAAATACTTTGGAGTGAAATAAACATATCTATCTATTTATTTATCTATATGTCAGTCTGCCATCGATCCATCCATCTTCTCTCTATTTATTCAAACCCTAATTTTCCTAATTTTTTCCCGGAATACTGTATTAAATCCGATTTCTTTTCAAGGTTGAAACATACATTTTACGGTTTTGAAAGTGGTATTTTTTCCTATGATGAACGGGCGGACAGAAATGCGGAAACAGACAGCTTTTTTCCGGCAAAACTGTGTTACGGAAATTGCGGCTAGTTGTTTTTCCGCAGCGCGTGAGGTTGCACCAGAGCAAAATTGTTCCCATGCTTTGAGTGACGCAATGTCAAATCCTGCATCCTGACGACTAGACTATAGTTTCCGTTTATAAACATTGATTGACGTGCGTGTGTTGGTTTTCCTTCAGAAAAAGGAAGGACGTATAACAATTACAGGTTTTGAACTTTGGTTTAACGCTTTTACACGACAATTTGATACTTTTGTACTTGGATTTAACACTTTTGTACTTCAATTTAACGTTAGTGGATTTCAAATTAACACTCTTGTCTTTGGATTTAACACACTTGCATTTTAATTTACACCTTTGCACTTGAAATTAAAGCATTGAAATCACTAATTTCTTTTTATTCGCTGTAAAGAATGTGAAATTATATAAAATATATTCATAGAGAAATTTTTAGTAGTTGCCACTGTAATGTGATTTCGCTGCGACGCTCCCGAAACTGCAAAATATCTTACAGCGTTTTAAATAAATGTTGATTAGGCCTAAGGGCGGCGTTTGAAGCCAATGACGACTTCTTTGTAGATTTTGTTTATTTTTTTATTTAAAGAAAACACAAAATAGCCACCAAGAAGTGAAAAAATTCACTTGTGGATGATGACTGATAAGCAAAATAGTTTTTAGTTTTGGTACCATATAAGTTGTTCCATTTAGGCAATTTTAAATTTAAGTTTTTTCTCCGTTGTTTAATGATACTTATTACATCCTGGCAATTTATAACGTTAACAATTTTTTTAAGTAGATCCGGTAATCTCTGAGTTTTTTTATGTTTAGTTTCATGTTTTCTATGTACAAATCCTTTGTACTTTTAGTTGATTTTTCAACTTTAAATAAAATTTTAACAATTTTATTTTGTATTTTTTGTAGTTTGAAAATCAAATAATCTGGTGCAAAACCATATATCTCAATGCCGTATAGTAGGTGTGGTACGATCCAAGCATTATACACTAGTTTTCTATTTTTAGCACTTAAAAATGCTCTGATTTGGTATAATTTGGGCATAATTGCTCTAAGTCTTTTAATAACATTCAGTATGTGTGAACTGTTTCCATTTTTCATCTAGGTGAAATCCTAAGTTGAAATCCTAGCTCTATTTCAATACTAGTGCTTTGACTCAAATGTGGAGATTTGATATCCATTTGTACAGTTTTGTCTTCACTGATAAAAACATTATTTATGCGACACCAGTGACATATCTTATCAAATCTGAATTGTAACGTTTCCTTCATTGTGATGAAATCCTCGTGAATTGAAAGAAGAAAAATATCATCAGCAAACAAAATTAGGCATTCATCATCAAAAATTTCGTTTAAATCGTTTATATAGATAAGAAAGAGAATAGGACCAAGAATGGAACCTTTAGGCACACCAGAAGAGCATTTGACGCCATCACTTAATTTGTCATTGATTTCCATATAACTAAACCTGTCAATTAAGTAGTTCTTCAAAATAGTTAAAACTTTTCCTCGGATTCTAATACTTTCCATTTTATTGATTAGAATATTTCTGTCAATGGTGTCAAAAGCTTTTTGTAAGTCGTTAAGAATTGTGCCGACGAATTTCCTTTCATTTAACATTTAAGATTTTTTTCATTTAAATTATTTAATGCATCATTAGTTCCTTTTTTTTGTTGAAAACCAAACTGATTTGCGTATAGGATATTGAACCTAACTAAAAATCTCTGAATAGCATTAGCAAAGTATTTTTCAATTATTTTATTTTTAACTGGTTGAATGGCAATAGGGCGATAATTGTCAAGATTAGTCTTATCTCCTTTTTTATAAATAGTTCTAGTTATTTGAGTTTTTAATTTTGTAGGCCAAATTTCACTTTCAATAATCATATTAAGTAAAGGGCAGACAAATTTTGCAACATTATTAAGCTTCAGAATATGTTCCGTTTTAAATCCATCAGTACCAGTTGATTTTTTATTTTTTAAGTTTTTAACTCTTAAATTAACATCTAATTCTTCAGCAAATGGGATAGATATACAGTTTGAGAGACGAATAACACTATGTTTGGTCTGATTTGACACCCATTTATATTTGTATTTTAGTTTTGCTGCCTGGTTAGCAAAATTTTCATTAAATTTATTAGCAGTTTTTATTAAATCTTTTTCATCAAAGGTTTTCATAAGCTGCTCATCAATGTTAAGTTGATGTTTACTAGTGATCCCACTTATTTGATGCCACATATTTAACAAAACACTGTTTGTCGTGTTTTACTTTTGAAGTTTCAGTTTTGAGCCGTTTATATTCTTCCAGTAATTTATCATCTACATCTTTTCTTTTCCTAATTTTAGCCCAGAGCATATTTTTTTCATGAATCAATGTTAAACCTTTTTGAGGTAATCCATTTTTTTTGTGCAATTTTTTATTTTTAAATTAGTATTAACTTGTTTAGTTTTGGTATTGAATTTATAAATTTCATTAATTCGTTTTTCAATTTCATCATACACTTCAGTAGAAGTTTTGAAAGATTTAAGATAATCCTAGTCTATACTCTCAATATCCTTAACAATTTTCATATCGTCAGTCACAGTAATCTGTGTAGCATTATCAATCTTATCAAGTTTGTTACAATCCTTAGGAAATCTACTATCAACAATGATTCTAGTAAAGTATTGATCAGCAATTTTCTCATTGATCGTAAAGCCAATATTGTCGAATTATTTTCGAATAAAAATATGGTCAATGCAGGATTTGCAAACTCCTTTTCTAGTTATCTCGTGTCTCGTAAGCGAGTTAATTTTAAGTTCAAACCCACATTCTGCCATACCATTTTCATAATGCTCTTTGTTGTTATTAGAACTTGCTATTTCATAGTGGTTTATACTTTTATTTTCTAAAATATCAATATTAATGTCACCAGCAATTATGAAATTTTGGTCAGAATTTTTTTTAAAGTTTTTTAAATAAAAGTTTATTAAAATCAGTAAAGTTAGTGCATGGCTGTCTATATATTGTCAGCAGAGTAAAAATAGTTTTTCCCAAGTGAAGGTAGTTTCCATACAATCATTTCTATCAAGCTTTACATGCTTATTATTGCTTTTGAGTTTTTTCTTAACAAAGTTGGCAATACCACCGCCCATAACCGTTTCTTCTCTGGTAATCCAATGACTATCATAATTTTTTATTCTATAAAAATTAGTTTCATCCATCTTAATACTAGTTTCTTTTAATGTAATAATATCCTAACTAATTTTCACTTCTTCAATAACAATTTTCAAGAGTTCCCAGTTAAGTCTAATATTTTTTATATTAAGGTGTAATATTTTAAGTTGATTTCCCATAGCAGGATATTTATCCTCCAAAACATTTGCGATTTCACAACTGTTGTCACAAATCAAGTTACAATAATGAGATTCATCCATCTTAAAATAATGATAAAATATCAGTTTGGCAACAGAAAACAACATTAAGAAAATAAATCACTTGATACTATCAAGGTCATTTTCTGTTCTAATAACATACACATTTTTGTCACCTTCATTTTTTTTAGGCTAAGCTTGCCATTTTTTACCCAGACGAATTTAAAGTTTTTGTCTTTTGCAAACTTCTTTGTTTTCCAGAGCATAGTTTTATAAAATGGTGTGAGATGTTCATTGACAAAAATTCTCTTTCCATTGCCATTTGCAAAGGCGTCATCGTTAGTTACAACTGTTTTCTTCATACGGATCCATTCGTCTCTATCATGTCGAAATTTAAATTGTATCACAATTGAGTCAGCTCTGTCTTTATTTTTGGATGGAATGTGATGAGCTTTCTCAACTTGAACAGGTGAATAATGTTCGACTCCAAAACAGTTAGCAATTCTTTGAACAGTGTCTCTCAAGTCCTCATTTTTGCAACTATCTGCACCAAAAATTTCAATATTTTTATTTCGTTCGTATTGCAATAGTTCTTCTTGTTTAGTTTGCATCTGTGAGACAGTTTTAGCATTGTTCTCTTCTCTTTTTTCAATTGTCACCAATCTGTCTTCAATTTGACCCATTTTAGTCTTCAGCTCTTCATTTTCCTTCTTGATTTCCAAATTTTCCCTTTTCATTTCTTCATAAGAAGTATTTATGAAGTGCATTGCATTAATAACTTCATTTATTTTGCCTTCCATCCTACATAAAATCGTACGTAGGTTTTTATTCATTTTTAGCTTCATTGCATTGCTCGGCAAAGAACTTTGGTTTTTCTGCTTGTTTGTCATTTTCCTTGGTAGTGTCATTATTCTCGATGTTGTCTACATCAATTTCTGACGGTTTTTGTTTGTGTTCACGGCACGAAGTGCACTTCCACAATTTTTTCTGAGCACCATTTTTTTGCTTCCTCACTGAGTCACGCACACCAGCACAAGTGTAGTGCATGGTCATTTTAAACAGCCACCAAAGCAAGTCACAAAATCACCTTGGGAAGACAAATTTTGTTTACAAATACCACACGACGACATTTTTTTCCCAATTTCCTGCACAAAGGGGAAAAAAAGAGGAGAAAAAAATCTGGAGACTTGTATGCTTTAATATTCAGTATTCAACGCATTTGACCCAAAAGTCCATATGCGTTATATTTATCTTATCTTTCACACTAATTCACTAATGGCTTCCGTCGGTAAAATGGATCAGGTTTCGTTTTCAGTTTCGTTTTCAGTTTCGTTTTGCAGTTTCTGTGATGATACTTAACAGCGTCCGCAGCAGGATTTTGGAGCAGTTCATCCAGCCGATCTTCCACTTCAAAATCCACTGTTAAATAACATGTTTAAAAGTTCGGATACGACTTAATAAAGTTCACTGAATGCTTATAGTCTCGTACGTTGTCTCTGATTTAATTTTTAGGCGTTAAATACTCACAAATTTTGTTCGTTTCTGAGCACTAGGAAGTCATAAAAACCGTCGCCATATGTATGATAGTAGATACTAGTTGGTTTATGCAGTGTAGGCTTGTGTGAGGCTTTCACTCCACAGGACAAACGACTCACAATTGGGGTTTCTGACGTCTTTACTGCACATATTCATAACAAGTCTTGCTGGAACCTTCGTGCACCTTCGATCACTGCTTCTTAAGTCGTAACCAGACTGGCTGCATGCGGCTGCATGCATGTCGTCGCAGGATAGTTTACCATAGACCTCAAAATCGGTCAATAAACGCCACAATGAGTACTGAGTACAGCAATTTTTTACCTTTCGGCACGTAGTAACGCATCGTTTCACACGAAATTTTCTTCTGTCTGGGGATGGCTTTACAACTAATCACTATATTCGCGCACTTACAAGCAGACGCTGCCGCTTGCGATAGCACTGGGAGGTATACGTCTCAGGCAAGCAGTGGCGGCTTGCGCACCCTCATACTTGCATGTGTCTAAGGCTCTTCTCATTGTATGCTTCCACGTAATTTATTATCTGGCTTTCGTCCTCCTTTTTTTTTATTTTTTAGCTTTTCCTACTCGGTCTCCTTTCCAGAAAACAGTGTTTTTACTAATTTTGTAAATGTGTGCCATTATAATACTGTAAAAATGCAGTGCAATGGCATTAAAAAAACAGTACTGATATTTTCGTATTATTTACTTTTTTTCCTAATGTCGTATGTACAGTTCGTCCTTGTAAATTCTTTCGTCAACTACAAGCTCAACAATGATTTTGATTTACTTGATGTTTTTGAATAGCGCTTACGACTCGTCGTCGTCGGTCCGTAGCTTTCTCGACAGGCTCATTGTTTAGTATAACTTGCTCTATAGCTCCGTACTTACGTCAAATTCAGTAATTTTTCTGTCAATATTTCTAACAAACGTTTCGCCACCCCCACTACTGGCCAAATGTCCTTGTGAATCGTCCCTCACTCTCTTGGCCTTGGCATAAACCAGCTTGTTATATGCAAAGCAATCGTCATCACTTTCGTTTTCGCTTCAAACGCCGCTCTTAATCGTCATATATTTAAAGCGCAATAAGATATTTCGTAGAGCTTCGGGAGCGTTGCAGCGAAATTACATTACAGTAGCAATTAGTATTCAATTATTGTTAGTAGGGGTACTTTTGAACCGACCATTGTTAAAATGGTGCGGTATAAATCCCTAATTCGCATGGCTACAACTATGTTCAACAATGGGTACATACTTATTCTGAACACTTTTAGAATTATTACAATTGTGGTTATCTGTATAAGGCAATATGATAATTTGGATTGATTTTTTGGATTTCCAGTAGTATTACATTCTAAACCTCCAACATTACCGTCTTTAAGAACTGCAACAGCTCTATCGTCGGCATTATTGTTCGATTCCGACATGCCCATTTAGCGAACAAGGGAAATACGATATTGCACCTTCAGACTAAACAAAACGTTGCTAAAAATATCCCACGTGTAACGTCCGTTCAAAGCATATTTTTAAAGCATCGTGCTCGGTGGAACGGACTGTTGCTTGGTTCCGAGTTTCTCCTTCGACAAACAAGGGAAATGAGAAAATGCTCGTCAGTCAATAACGGAATTATTGCCACTATACGACGCTTGGAACGTCATATCAAGGCATACTGATAACATTGTTGCTCGATTATTGTTTGAGCTTTTGGAAAATAACGAAATGACAACTTCTCCCTTCATGATATCTCCGTTCGGCACTGCTTTACGAAACGGAAGTAGGGTAATAAGACAATTATAGCAACGATTTTGAAAAATGGGCCAATGTAGCTATTTACGTAATGCACACTTTTCGTAGAACGACGTCCTCAGAGGTTGCTTCACCAAAGGTGTGCATTAAATCGCTTAAACCGGCCGTTTGTTGCGTAATCCATGCTATAACCATTACCATACCACTCTACCATTGTTGTAGCTGTGCTGGGGATCCTGGGGTAACACCTCATTCTGTACCTGGCTGTGGGTCCCTGGGTCACGTCCTTGGTTTCTGCCGGGCTACGTAACGGTTTGTCCTGTGAACAACTGAACATGCCCCTTGGCTCTTGTTGCCTACTTCTCTCCTTCTGCTCTGTCTTTCCCCTTGCTCCTCGTCCTTCTCTGCACTCCCACGGGTTGAGTTTTCGACTAGCGTGTGTGTGTATGGTCCAGCTGTGGTCGGACTGCTGTCTCTTTAGCTATTTAGGCATCTTATGGCTTGTTTGTTAGGTTTAAGTTAGTTGTTTAAGTAGGATAGGCTGAGCGAATGGGTTGAAGGCTGCAATTTTTTTTGCATTCGGCTCAATAAACATATTATATCATATCAACCTTCGGTTACCAAACAGCATCAACAATTAATCATTTGTTTAAATTTTGGCAACTGCATGGCCAAGCTTGCAATAACTTTGGTACACGCACGTCGTCACGGTCCACAGTGCAAACACGGTATGCGCACGGCACGAGTGCAAATACTGGTACCCTTAAGCACGGAAAAGCCGACTGGTGGTTAAACGGAAACTGAAAAAAGGCATTTAAAAAAAATCAGATTGTACGCTTGTCAACGAACGGAGTGACGAACTGATCGTTGATTCTGATGTTTTGTGACGTATAGTAAAAACAAATTATTTCTAGCAATTATGTTTACAACTAGAGGAAACCTGTGCTAGGCACGTCTGGTATTGGATGCACCATTTGCAACACGGGTGTGGTTTGGTTGCTCATGTGTATGTCCCTGTTTCACCGAATTAAGTTTCGTCCACCAAATTTTCGCTTCGCTCACTCAGTCCGCAACCCCGGGCAAGACGCAGCCCCGACTCCTTTTCCAGGCACTAATGTTTCATGGAAAATCAAGTTTTGTCAATTCATTTTTTGCGCACACTGGCAAACAAACGCTGATTTTCGTTCTCTTTGCTCACTCAATCAACGACTCCGGGCACGACGCAGCCCTGACTACTTTTCCGGACTAGGTCTCCTTTTCCTACGCTGGTACGGATTGGTTGCTCAGGTGTATATCGATGTTTCACCAAATTAAGTTTCTTCAATCCAATTTTTGCGCACACTGGGTAATAAACGCTGATTTTCATTCGCTTCGCTGACTCAATCAGTACATCCCGTGACTGAAATCACTGGATGCACTGTTTTAAACTTGCCACGCTCAGCATCGTTGCAAGAAAAAATTGGTCGGTTGCCAATAATGTTGTATTGCTTGCTGAAGTCTGTTTTACGCATGGGTGGTGTTGGATGTACTGTTTGCAATACTGGTACTGTTTGGTTGCTCATGTGTATGTCCGTATTTGACCAAATTAAGTTTCATTTTGCTGTATTTGGGCTTTTACTCAATCAGGGAGCGAACATTTTAGCATTGTAAGTTTCGTCAATCAAATTTATACTTCGCTAACTCAATCAGCGATCCCATGTACGACGTAGCCAGGACCCATTTTTCGAACTTGGTGTCCAGGCACTGACATCTAAATATTTCTGTGGGAAGTAAATAAATACGCTTTTGTAGAATAAAGTTGAAACCTTTAGCCTGGCGGCTTTGTCAGTTTTGTTTCCTTGAAGAGGCAGAAGTAAATCGCCCGTCCAAACAATGCCTCATTATTGTTTTATTTATTTTATTTAACACTCTACGAGGGCCTAGATGACACTATTCCATATGCTCTGCACTAAACTTAAAACTAACAACTACTCTAACACCTACTCTAGCAACCAAATCATTCCTAAAACAAGCTTACCACTCGATCAAAACAAACACAACACCCCGAACAATGATGCAGCAAACGAGCCAAGAACAATCACCTCAGACCGGAACCAAAAAACGGATGCTTTGCAAAAACGGATCACACTATGAATAGCACCCCGTAAGCCACTATGATGGGGAGGAACCGTAAGAACGTCACTCAAAGACCCGAGATTCAAGAGAGGGGGACAGCGCATCCTGGCCCAGGCTAGGCAGCGAAACAAAAAGTGTTCTACCGTCTCTTCCTCTCTCCACCACATGCACATAAAGGGGTTGAGCACCACCCAAGGCCGTACAAGTGGCTGCGCAAAGGTACATGGCCAGTGCGCAACCTAGAAACAAGACTTGCGTCTCTCCAAGGCAACAAATCTATAAAGTGCTGGGCAAAGAAACAGTAGGGTGCAATTCAAACAACCTCCTCCCCGTAGCACCTGCTTCCCATGCCACCTGCCACGCCTGAGGGAACAAAGCAGTTAACACAGGTCGTAAGTCCCTAGGGCACACTGGACACCTGACTATGTTACTTCTGGATTCGAAATTTTTCTGGGCAAGTTCATCCACTACCTCGTTACCAAAAACGGCAGAGTGGCCAGGTACCCAACAGACGGAAATCCAAACACCACGCCGATACGCAGTGAGGGGTTTACTGCTAATTTCAACGCAGATGGGGTGATCAACCTCCAACGACAAAAAGGAACGTTTCAGGAAGCCAATACCGGCCTTAGAGTCCGAATACACGGTAAAGCTTGGCAAACCAAGGTCGAGACCCTCATCAACAGCAATGGACAGCGCAACCAGTTCTCCCAAAAAAGCTGACGGCAGGCCGGAGAAGAAATAACTCCTTTCCAGGCGTAGTTCTGGAATGAACATCCCTACTCCACCTTCCCAAACGCCCTTTTGAAACGAAGCATCACAATAGATGCCGACAGTACCAGGCTGGACATCACCTGTCCAAAGAGCAGCAACCTGACTGCACCACGTCCAGGGACAAAAGGCACGAACAAATCTGGGGGCCAGAAATCACCCCAACTGCCGTTCAAGGAGGAGGGTGGCACCTAACACCGGAGCGCCTAACCTTCTCCTCGCCGGCGGACTCAGGGTGGTGAACCTATCCAAAGCACTTGCAAGTGGATGAACAGTCCCTCTGGCAGTAGCTCTGAGACAGAGTCTCACAAGCAACTCCCTGGCACGAATGTTTAATGGACGTTCTCCCGTCTCAACATGTCAGGCCAAGATTGGGGTCGAAGGCAGACAACCTGAAATGATCTGCAAACAGTCATTAACCGAGACGTGCACGCCTTTGATGGCAGCCACAGAACTCGCCAAAATAGGCAAGTAAAAGTCAATACTGGCCCTTATGTGTGCACGATACATAGTAACAACAACACATCTTTTTGCAACCATCTCACTTGAGACAAACGATTTAAGAATACCAAGTTCCGAAAACACAGTTTCCTTAACAACAGACACGTCAACATGCCAGGACAGCCGTGGGTCCAAGTATATGCCTAGATACCTAACACTAGGGTTCGAATGAACAAGGGAACCACCAACAGTAATAGTTCCAGCCAGCGAAGGCCCTCTACAGAAGATCATGAGCTGTCTTGACCGGTGAGAAAACCAAACCCCTGGAGGCCAGGAGACACTCCCCTCTGGCAACAACACCTTCAAGGATGTACAAGAGGGATTGCAAGTTCCCCCCCCCCCCCAGCCAAAACCGCAACATCATCAGCACAAGCAACAACTCTGGCCGACGAATCAAGATCAATGCGAATTGCATTGATAACAACAGCATCTACGAAAAAAAATAAGCTATTCTACCGTTTCCAGCAGCCAATTTCGAGTCCAGCAGGCCTCGAAATTAAGAACGTAACTTACTTTGATTTAAAACTTGCCATTTAGTGAAACATGGATTCTTTCAAAGGGTTTCAAAGGGTTTAACGAGCGTTAACCACTCCTGGATCCTTTCATTTTACAAATCAACAATCAACGGTTTAGAAGAAATTATCAGGCACCGTAGCAAAGACATAACACGTGCACGAAGAATGAACACCGTTTAAAGCTATTGTTAGATTCTTATTGTTCGGCCTTTTCTCCTTCTAATTTAGTCGCCGCCGTCCAGAATTATTAGGTGTAGATCCCGACCCGCACCTATACATCGCTGCCCCCCCCCCCCACCCCCACCGCATCCCGTTGCACCCCCTTCCGGCACTTCCTGCACTTTTAAATTTATCAAACCAAAGGCCGAACATGTGAATGGCTCCAACATATGCCCTCTCACCATAATTACTTTAACCCCAAATCCCCACACCCCTCCCCAAAAAAAGTCGCCCCGTGACACCCCCTTTGGTGCAGCCCCGGAAAAGTCGCATGCGTGTGTTTGACTGAAGGCTAAAAAAAACCCTCTCACTGAGAAATCTAATATCCAGTAAGCAAGTAATCCCATGTTTAAGTTAATCCTTTGAAACAATTCACTTCGGTACCGCTCATTGCCCCACACACACTTGCCCTTCCTTCCCCCCGAAAAAGCCGCCCAGTGACATTACCCCTTTGGTGCAGCTCCGGAAAAATCACATGCGTATATTTGACTGCAGGATAAAAATCCCTATCACGGTGAAAGCCAGCATTCAGTAAGCAAATCCTTTGAAACAATTCACCTCGGTACCGCACATTGCGAAATTGTTGCAAGCAACGATTGTTGCCGCCCACTTAAAAACAATTTACGACAGTACGTTAGCATTGCTAGCGCTTGCACGTTAGCATTTCCTTAACGCTTAATGTGGTGAAAAATGGCGCGCCCAGTACGGCGTTTTTTGCTTGCCCTATGTCAGAGGGGCTTGCTAACACAGGATGAAGTTCTTAGGGGCTTAGTGACGAGTGACAAGTATCAGGAAATATGGAGAATGGCGGCAGATATCGGACTGGACGAGGTGGACTTGAACTTATACGGGGTGAGTGTGAAAAATGAAGGATTTGTGGATTTAGGGTTAAATGATATCACTAGAGACAGACACAGCAACAATGTAAACAGCGACAATGTGGACGGCAACAATGCGAACAGTGTTGGCGACGATGGATTGGGAGAAGCTCAAGATGCTTGTAGGAGAGGGATTGTTAGGGACGGTATTTACCATAGGAAATCCGATGGAAAAGAAGATAGGTCATTGGATGCTACTGGAGGTGCGGGTGATGTTGCTGCAGCGAAAGCATCTTATGTGGATGTGGTTGCCTCTCACATGATTCCAGAGATGGAGGAGGAAGTGACTGCATTTGAAGCGGATGTGCCTGGTCGTGATGAGCCCAACCAAGGTGAACAGGAGGTTCCACGCGACCTTGCCGGGCTACAACGGCTGTATAAAGGTGGCTTGGCAAATATTCCCATGGCAAGGTCACTCGTTGTTCTGGTAGCGCCGGCGGGTCGCCCGTATCTGTTGGAGAATGTGCGCGATGCACTGGTGGAGGTTTTGGATTTACGACGTGTTTCTGGCCTTTGTTGGTTAAGAGCGAACACCGCCTTCCAGGTCGAGTTCGTGGATCGAGAGGCGAAGATGCTGGTTAAGAAGAAGGGACACCTGTTGGTAGGTGGCCACCCGGCAAAGGTTTATGACTTACAGGATCGCACTCTCAAGTTCCGTACGCATTGGCTCCCATTAGACGTGCCAGACGCGGCTATTGTGAGGGCTCTAGCTGGCTATGGAGAAGTGTCAGGTTTGCGGCATGAGTATCACACAATGAATGGCTTACACCACTGCTGCACGGGGATTAGGTGCGGTACTTTGAGGCTTAAAGACACGGTGCTCGTCGAGGATGTCCCTGATGTGGTCGGGGTTCTGGGAATAGATTCCTTGTTTGCGGTGGCGGACAGGCCACCCATGTGCTTGAAATGTCGCCTCAGAGGTCACGTGAGGCGTTTTTGTACGTCAGTTTACCGTGACGTTTGTAGAATAGCCCTGCCTCGTGATGGCCTATGTGTTCACCTCGCGGCTCCTGTGCCTTCTCGTCCATTAACTGTGGCGGCTCCACTGGTGGTGGGTTCCCAAGCCCCCACTGGGGCTAGTAGCCCTCCCCAAGGTACACCTGCAGCTGGTTCGTCTAGTGCTTGGACAACTCAAAGAACGTCACGACGACGCAAGGCTTCGGCTTTGGCCAGTTCTCCACCTCTTTCGAAGCAAGTAGCGGTGGAAGAGAATCGTTTCTCCCCTTTGGCTTGTGACGAAGCCGGCCAGGAGATGGAAGAAGGTGGTGGTGTGGTGAGTGGTGCGGCGGCTTCTGAGTGTGTTTTGGGTAAAAAGGCCGGTGTTGGGGCCCAGACGGACGTGTGTCCGGATTTTGCGGCTTCAGGTGTTGGTGATTGTGGTGATGGTGAAATTCAAAGTGTGGGTGTTTCTAGTGGTGGAAATACGTGTGGTGCCAATTCAGAACTGGGTGCTCCAAGTACATCGTCAGTGGCAGCTCAAAGTAGCTGTGCGGGTATTGTGTGTAGTGATGGGGGTGGGAGTGATGGGGGTGGGAGTGATGTGGTGTTGTCGTGGTCCAGTGAGGTTGCTATGTTGTATGGGGAGTTAGATGTTGGTGAGGGGTCAGTACCAGATGGGGGAAATGGTGATACGACCTCACAGGAGGGAGAAAATGAGCTCCTGGTGGTTCAGGTGTCCCCATAGTGTATTGTGTATTGTGTCTAATTCATTCGTTATCTGTACCTGGAATGTGCGAGGTGTTGGGAATAAGAGGGAAGAGCTGGAATGGTTAGGAACTAAAGTCGAAATTTTAGGTTTGGTCGAAACAAGGCTGCCAGTTGGGTTTGTCCCTGTGTTGAAGGGTTTTTTGTGTATCGCTGGTCCAGGTGGTTCAGGGGTGAGGGTACTTATTAAAGACTGGGTCCCGTTTGTGTCTCCCCCCATTCCCATGTGTAGGGGCATTGATGCATGTGTGTTCCAGGTGTGGTGGGGCCAAGGGTGGTTAACCATTGGTGTTGTTCATGTCACTGGGAGGGTTTCCTATCATGAGTGGGTGAGGTGGGTTGAATCCCTCCCTCGGCCCTTGGTCTTGGGGGGGACTTCAATGCTCATCACTGGCTCTGGGGTGGTAGTAGTTGTAATGGTTGGGGGCGTTCGGTTGCCGATTCTTTGGATGGCTTGGGTTTATCTGTGTTACAAAATGGTACACCTACATTTGTTAGGAGGTACGGGAGCCAGATCCAGGAGTCAGTCCTGGACATGTTCCTGTGCTCGAATGAGCTGGCTGCCCAGTTTTCGTTCGAGGTTTCATCAGATTTGCGGGGTAGCGACCACTTTCCTGTGGCCTTGACCTGGAAGGGTGGGGGTCGCGGCCGTCTTGGTGGTGTAGTGCCGCAGGTCTCTCCAGTCGTCGACTTCGGCGATTTTGCATCTTGGCTTAAGAAGTGGGTTGGCGGGGTGCGTAGTGCCGGATGCAGTCTGCGTGCCAAGACTGGTAGACGGGGCCGTGAGGTGGTCTGGTGGACTCCGGTCTGTGTGACTGCTGTGCGTGATCGCCGGCATGCCTGGCAGCGGTTTCGCTGTTGTCGGTCTGACCAACGGTGGTTCGAGTTTGTTGGGATCGCCCAGGAAACTCGGTTTCTCCTTCGCAGGGAGAGGGCGACGTTTGGTGCAAGGCTTTGCGATCAGGTTTCGCGGGGTCTTTCTCTGTCACGTGTTTGGGCCTTGGTCCGCCCCCGAGATATAAGCTCTACGGTTGCTTGGGTGTTTGGCCATTCCAATGAAGTTCTCAGGGGGCCAGGAATGGCAGAGGCATTTAACGCCAATTTTGCGAAAGTCTACAGTGCCCCGAGGGGTCCCCCACCCCCTGTCCACCCCACAAACGTTGGGCACGGGTCGGGTGAGTCTGATCATCCACTGGTCATGCAAGAACTTTCTGCTGCACTGGCCTCTTGTCGTCCTGGGAGTGCTGTGGGAATTGACGGAGTCTCCTATGACGACCTCCGTGGCCTTACCCAGGATGGCCAGGAGGCGTTGTTGGGGTTCTTCCAGTCTCGGTATGACGGGACCCCGGTGCCAGACTCCTGGCTTTTCTCAATCCTCACTCCAGTTCTCGGCAGGGGCAAAACCCGCTCCTCTGTGTAGAGTTACCGGCCAATTGCGCTCCTTTCGTGCGCATGAAAAGTTTATGAGAGGATGTTAGTTACAAGGCTGGTGTGGCAGATCGAGGGCTCAGGTGGGCTGTTCGCCGCCCAGTTTGGGTTCCGAAAGAACCGGGGAGCTCAGGATGCTGTACTGTACCTGGAGTCAGGCATTAGGGAGGCATGGGTAAACGACTGCTTTGCGGTGGCCGTTTTCCTGGACATAAAGGCCGCTTACGATATGGTTTACGTATCATGGGTGGGGCATTCCCTGAGGGTGCTGGGTGTTGGTGGAAAGTTGGTTACAGCGATTATGGCTCTGCTTGGTGTGCGTAGCTTTGCAACCAGGGTTGGGGGTGTCTGGTCTGGTGTGCGTTCCACCGACCGTGGCCTTCCCCAGGGTAGTTGCTTAAGCCCGGCACTTTTCGCAGTGGCGATCAATGCTGTTCTCATAGAGATGAGCTCTTCGGTCAACGTGGTCGCCTATGCGGATGACGTTGCTGTCTGGCTTACGGGACGGGACCTGCCTTTGATTTTGGCTGCTCTTGAGGCGGCCATCGCAGTGGGCTCTCGCGCCTTGGCAGATAGAGGCCTTCAGTTGGCTAGCGCCAAGTCGGAGCTGATGATTTTTCGGCGGGGGAAGGCCTGGGAGGGATCAATTTTGGTGAATGGTTCTCGTGTTGTGGCGAAACCCAAGGTTCGCTACCTTGGTTTTTGGCTGGACCCACAGTTGTCTTGGGCCTATGATTTGGCATCTGTAAAGCAGTGTGTGTCAGCCAGGGCGAACGTGCTGAGGTCCATTGCGAATAATGCGTCCATTGCGAAACGTGCCACTGTTGTTTCCTTTTACAAGGTGTATGTTCGTTCTTCTGCTGATTACCATATCCCGGTTCTGGCCAGCTCTTGACAAGCGATCAGGGGTGTCTAGGTTTGTTTTGAATCAGTGCCTTAGGGTGGTCACCGGTTGTCTGCCATCAACCCCAGTGCCTGCTCTACATGTAGAGGCAGGTGAACGTTCCGTTGCATCTCGCGCCAGGGAACTGTTGTCTCGGATTTGTCTGCGTACAATTGGAAGGGGCCGGTCTGACCCCTTTGGCCGTATCCTGTTGGACTATATGGCCTTATCTGGCAGGGCCCGCGATTTGCTTGGTGCTCCAGGACTGGGGGCAACACTCCTTTTGCAGGATGGGATGGGTGGCTTTCCGACCCCGATTGTGATCCACCCACCTGCCCCGTGGATTTGGTGTCCTGTGTCGTTGGCATCTGTGCAGTTGAGGGGTGGTGAGACTGGTTCTTCTGCTGTGCAGGTGTTCTGTGACGCTTCGTTTTTCGAGGACCAGAATAGGGGGGGTATTGGTGTTTGCGTTCCAAGCTGGCGGTTGGAGTATCGGTTCACCCTCCACCAACTTCCCTCGGCCTTTGTGGGGGAACTTGCTGCTATTTCTATGGCTCTGGACATTGCTTCCGATCTACAGTTGCCCGACTTCCGCATTTTCACCGATTCCTTGGCGGGTATTGGCTTCCTCAAGCGCAGTTTCCAGTCTTTGCAGTGTATCCACCCGGTCGCATTTGAGCTAGGGTGGAAGCTGTATACCCTGTATCAGTGCGGCAGGTCTGTCTCCATCGGGTGGGTAAAGGGCCACTCGGGCTGCTTTGGTAATGAACTGGCTGACAGTCTTGCCAGGCAGGGTGCGGAGGGTGGTGGAGGGGTGGTAAGTCTGGCCCTGGGCCACAGGGATATGCGGCCTGTGGTTGCAAGAATTGTTGAGCGTGGCTGGGCTGCAGAGTGGTCCACCAGTGAGGTGGGCCGGTGTCTGTACGAGTTGCACCCTTCCACTGCCAATCCTAGGTCTTTTAATAGTTTCTCCCGCCGCGATGCAGGTTTACTCTCTAGACTTCGGACCGGGCACATTCAGCTCAGGGCGCACATGTTTAGGTTGGGGTGGACTCGCTCTTCTCTTTGTGCTTGTGGTGACGGTGACGAGACTGTGCGTCATTTTTTGTTTGAATGCTTACAGTGGGCTGCTCATCGGCGCTTTGCATCCATTGCAGGTCTTGATCCTCTTTGTGCATCCCTCGGTGTCTCCCCACACTCTGTGTTAGGTGTCGGCCCCCTGCGCAGGACCGTAGGGTTTTGCAAGGCGACGCAGCGTTTCATTTAGGGTCTGGGGTCCTTCTTGTTCCCAGCACCTTGGGCTCATTGCTTGCGTTGTGGTGGTAGCCGTGATTGGTCATCATGGGCGTGGGGAAATAGGCTTTGGCGTGTAAGGCCTTGTTCTGGTACTGGTTGGTGGTGTTCATGGCCAGTAAGTGCCAATATCAAGTAGGACAAAACTGGACACATACAATGTTGTTAGAATTTTTTGATGAGGCAGAAGTAATGTGCGTATTTCCGGTATATCAAGTAGGACAAAACTGGACACATACAATGTTGTTAGCATTTTTGTTGAGGCAGAAGTAATGTGCGTATTTCCGTTATGGGTCTTCGTTTTCCTTGTGTTCCCCTGAGTTCCCTGATGGTCTCTCTCTGGTTTATTCCGGTGCTCCCCGTGTTCTGTGTTTTGTGGTTCTCTGGTGACCTGGTTATCCTGGTTTAGGTTAAGGTAGCGTTAAGTAGGCTAGCATGAGCGCATAGGTATATGTAGTCCTTCATAGCTCAATAAACAAAATAAAATAATAAAAAAAACAATTTAATAACAGCACGTAAAGTGCGACGAGTGCGACGAGTGTTATTAGGTTTTGTAGGGCGACGGGTCGTTTTGAGTGTTGACAGTTTTCTTACCAGCCCGGAGGCTGGTCTCTGGGGTTTGCTAATGGGTGTAGTTGAGTTGTGTTGAGTTATGGCATATGTGTGTAGTAGTGTAGTTTGTAGTAGTGTTTAGCTATGTATATCGTGAGCGCATGGTGCGAGACCAATAGGCTCAAATAAAGAATAAAAAATAAATAAAAAATAAATTTAATAGGGCCTTAGGGCTTCGTAGGGCAGATCACCGGGTGCGGTTAACCCTCGCTAAAACCCTTTGAACCCTATGAAAAACAATTTAACTCCTTTCTGGAAAGTGAGCATTTAGGAAATAAATGCGCCTTTCCATCGTATCCGGCTGCCAATTTCGAGGCCCATTCGGGGCCTCGAAATTAAGAACCTATCGTCGTTTGGTTCAAAGAAGAACGATAATTGGTCTGTGTCGATTAATCTTTGGTTTGGTTTAAAGTTGTCTGTTTTTTTTTTTTTTAGATCAAACGCCGACATTGGCACATTCCACGCGACTAAAACTTTGTTGCCGCTTTGGTGCCACAATAATACGCAAAAATATGATCCAAACAGATGTACAGCAGGTTTGGTAAGTGACGCCATCTCTTCGAAGACTTTGGACAAAGTGTTATAACCCGAACTTGTATTCCAAGGCCGTAACCAGACGGCGACATGGCAGGTTTGGTAAGTGGTGCTATCTGTACGAAGACGTTGGGAAAGTGTCCCAACCAGAATTTGAAGGCGAATCCCGTCAACAGATGGCACTACAGGGTGGGGTACTTGATAGTACGATGGGATGATGAGGCCGGTGCACTTGGCCGCCTGCTTAGTATTATACATATGTAGACTAGTGGATTCGGGCAGAAACGTGTATGGTCACAAAAGCCCGAAAACTACTGGCCTTAATAACAAAGCAGCACGACCAAGGCTCGTCTATTCCCCTCCTATGTCACGTATCGTATAAAATCCTTTTTTAACCCTATCGGCACCTGCTCCTCCCACCCCTCCGCCTCTCTCTCTCTCCCCTCCCCCGATCTCAGTCTATCCTGCCTGCGTTAGGTTACGCTAGTCCCTTCTACTCCTGCGTCACCCCACAAACAGATCATCTTTTCCCTACTGGCCGTCTCTGTCCGCCACTCTCTCCCCCTCCCCCAACAATCATGGGTCGCAAATATTCCAACTGCGGCCGGCGAAATAACTATGGCGAATTAATTACAATTAAGCGTCCCTGGTAAAGCGTTTCACCTCCACATTACAGTACAATCTCTTCGCCACCAGATTACAGCAGGAGGAATGCAAACTCTTCCCCACCCCTCCCGAAAAAAATACGGGCCCAGCCACGTTGCGCCAGTCTCTTCTCTATTACGCAAGCTGGCCGACAACTCCAACCCCTCCTTGCCAACACGTAGCGCCAACGCAATTATCCGCGGCGGCTATTTTTAATTTTTTTACATTTGTCAGAACAGAGGCAAACGAAAATTACAAACACGAAGAGCAAACGTGAACCGAATGAGAACTGTGAGCAATGCTAAGCCACTTCACTGGGCCTTCTCAAGTGTGTGCACATATCAGAGGTGAAGGCATTGAAGTACTTACCGCACTGGGTGAATTTTACGCGGTGAATATTCCTTGAAAACTTTATTTTTCGTCAATTTTCCTTGCGGGTCATGCCATCAGCCAAGAATGGCCGTTATACTATCACAACAATGTCTCGTTATTAACAATGCAAATCGTTGTACAAATGTGTTCGACCATGGTTTTCAAACATTGCGCTAACACTGCCCTTTATTCCAACAATGCCGCAAAGGTATTTATCCATATCCCCACTAGCAAATTATGATGTTAGACTAGCTGTAATGCCCGTCATGAAGACGGGAAACTCTAGGTGTATAACTGCCCCATAACAGTGAAATGTGTAATTTAAATAATTCCGGTTCTTGAAGATGGGTAATTGCGGTAAGGTTGCTTCGCTCACTCACTCCATGTATCTTGTGGTTATCTCACCATCCTTCATTCATTTCCGTGACCCGGGAGCAGACTATGTGTTTCACGTCCTGTGGCCTGGTTTGTTTTATTCGCACTTAATCCGACTGCGCATTTTTGGTGCCTTTGTAAACCCTGTAACCCGGGAGCAGACAGATATTTTTTTTTGTTTTTCACTCAAGCCCGATTACGTGACTACATGAAACCAAGTACAATGCCAGATGGAGGAGACATTTCTGCACAGCCTATATGAAGGCAGTCAAATGTAGAAGTACAGCTGCTCCATAATAACAGTGAAATGTGTAATTTAAATAATGCAGGTTCTTGAAGAGGGGTAATTTTGCTAATGTTGCTTCTCTCACTGAATCCATGTATCCTGTGATTCATTCCACCATCCTTCATTCATTTCCGTTACCCAGGAGCAGACGGTGTCTTTCACGTCCTGTAGCATGGTTTTTTTTTCCGCACTGAATTCTACTGCGCACTGAATCCAGGTTGCTTCGCTCACTGTGTCTTTCAAAGCCCTGTAACCAGGGTGCAGACATATATTTTTTTCGTCTTTTTCACTCAAGCGCGATTACGTGACTTCATGAAACAAAGTACGATGCATGTTTGTAAAGACATTGTTGTTTGCAGCATTATTGTTACACATTGCTTCTGCATTGTTTCCTCCGATAAATTCTTTTTCATGTTGTTTTTATCATTGTTAAAGCATTGTTTAAAGCAAATTTGGGCCAGCGCTGGCAAAAGAGTGGCAACTACTGTTTTATGGGTTAAGATGTTATAATAATTATGATATTTAGCTAATAAACAAATGAGTTTCGGCTAGTAAAAAAAAATATTATTTAGTTTTGCTAACCGTTTTGCCTACTGAACAAACACTAGAGGGGGACTCGCCCCTGCTGATGTTATTTTAGGTTAGGTTGCCCTACCTGGAATTTGACTGGGCAGGGTACGATTGGAAGAGAGGAATGAGAACCATCCAAAGATTCGGCAGTTGAATCATACGCCCCTTAGTCTTCTATTTTCTTCTTGCTTTTAGTGTTTTATGGTAACTTAAAACCTTTTTAGGCTTTATTTTATACTTATTAATGGAGTGAAGAATCCTTCATAATGTTGCTCCTTTTCTACTTTTTGCGTGTAATTTTAAGCTTTTTTTAAAAACATTTTTTATCATTCATGTTTCGATGCTTTTCAGTCACTGATACATACGAAGTTATACAGCCTTCTCAAGCATGCAACACACAGAAAAGATAAGGTCATCCCTCTGGATCCCTACAGGATTTTGGAGACCGAGAAAATGAATAAGATGGTCAATGTTTGGCCCATCTTTCCTTTACTTTTAACTTCACACGGCCTAAAAGGTTAAGGGCAAGCATATTACTTAAATAGGGCGATAGGGGGTAGTGTTAACATCAGCCCTCTTTTCCTCCACATACTTGGGAGTGTAGCAGTAATGATATCGCATGTAGTGGGCAAGGTGGCGTGATGGTTAGCACGACTGGATCATGTGCAAGAATTCCAGGGTCGAACCTTATCTCAGCTACTCCTGGTGCGTTCGGGAAGTGAAAGGCGTTCTGATGCTACGTGCTTATGTTCACTGTGGCATGTAAACGATTCTACGAATTTCTGATTGGAATTAACTGACAAAATAGTACTTCTAGCCATATTGTACTGTCGCCTTGACTGAAAGCACGCCAAACTTTCAGATGGTACATGTAATTAGGCATATATTTGTGTGATTAGGTCGTTACTTGCACAATTATACCTATAATTTGCATTGACGAATATTTACTAAATAATATTTAGAAACATTGGAAAGTCAAACTAGAATCAGTATGCAAAGTTATTTTTTCCTAGGTTCAGCAGAGATCAGAATATCAGGAGGGAAACCCCTGGTGCCCTCAATTTGTGATTGACTGAAATGGTCTCCCTGCTGTGTGGTGAGAACTAGGTTATTCCTCCTGTACTGAATCATTGAGATGATTCAATGTCACTGCTTTAATACTTCAATGCCCTTGCTTCAATGCTTCAGTGTTTCAATGCTTCAGCGCTTCAATGTTTCAGTGAATGCTTCAATGCTTCAGTGCTTCACTCTTGTTCAGCCTTTGGCTTTCCATCTGTGATTCAGTTGAGCTACATAAGTTCTACCCTTTGGCTGATTTTGGAAATACCTCCTTTAGTCGTTGAGCTAAATTAAATCTTGGGAAAACCAAGTTCTGCTTAGTGGCAGATTTTTTGAAAGTCCCTTTTAGTAGTTGAACTAAATTAAAGATGCCTACCTCCTCGTTGGCTTTCCTGTATGAATCAGTGTTTCAACAGTAATTTAAACGTACGTGAAAGTTGCAAACACGTTTATTTTCGTGGTTTTTATCTTCGTATGAGACGTTTTGCTACATTCACTTAAAACTATGCAAATGCTGGAAAAGCTTCGTATACGTGGGATGCACGACAATAGTAAGAGGGATGTCCATTCAACACTAGAGTAACCAAGTTCTAACAGCGGCTGATTTTGGCAAACATCTTTTTAGTCGTTGAGCTAATTTAAGTCATAGAAAGTAGCGTATTTTGGCCCTCTTATAACAAATATTGCCCACTAATTGCTCAACTATGAGCCTAACCACATTAATATAGACTTAATTACACGTGGCATCTTCCAGTAGCATGCTAACATAGATCTGTACCCCCTAGCATGTGGGGGTTACCTTTCCCCTTTTGTAATTAAGCTAAATTTACGTATAGAGAAACCACTTTATAACCAGTGGCTGATTTTGGGAAACGTCCCTTGTACTCGGTGAGCTAAATTTAAGTTCTAGAGAAATTAGTTCTAACCTGCGGCTGAGTGTGGGAAATGCTCCTTTTAGTAGTTGAGCTGTATTAAGTCCAAAGAAAGCACTTAAGGTCTGGCCAGTGGCCGATTCTGGGAAACGTTCCTTTCTATACTTGAACTAAATTAAGTCAGGAGAAAACAAATTCTAGCTGGTAAGTGATTTTAAAAAAAAAGTCCCTTTTAGTCGTTAAGCTAAATTTAGTCTAGCGAAACCAAGTTTAGGTCAGTGACCGATTGAGGAAACGTTCCTTTTAGTACTTGAGCTAAATTTAGTCTAGCGAAAACAAGTTGATAGCCAGTTGCTGATTTCGGGAATCATCCCTTTTAGTAGTTTAGGTCAGCCAAATTTAAGTCTAAGAGAAATAACGTTCTGGCAAATGGGTGATTTTCGGAAACATCCATTTTTAATACTTGAACTAAATTAACTTTACAGAAATCGTCTTTGTTGTACCTATCCTATCCTCTTGTAAGTCTAGCAAAAGAAAATAGATAAGAATGTCAAACTTAAATGAACACAGATGACTGTCATTCCACGCTCATCCGTTGAATTGAACCAGTGACAAACTTAGTTCATCCTTTAAAAAACTTCACAAACTTCAACTGAGTGGAACAAGTTCATAACTAAGCAATGAGACAGAACTTCTTTGATTAGCTTTTCTGATGAACTAACCTGTGAAGCCTTTCATGGGCTATTCACGATTCTGTCTGAAGAGCAAGTTCCCTCAATAAATGTCAGTAGAGCAGCTTTAATTTTCGACGTCCAAAATTTATATATTTGGTGACTTTATCACAATAAAGAGTATAGCTTGTTCATAATACCTCAACATGGTGTTTTCCTGAAAAGTAGCTGCGTGTAATTTTATGCGATTTTATTGTTAACAAGGCCTAATTTGCTACTGATGTCGATTAAGTGAGCTTGCTTGTCAGGGAGCATCGTGAACGGTCTCCCCTTCTACCTTCCTCATTACATGTATATTAACTACATTTATGGAAAGGTTCATTAAGGTTCACTAAAAGTGCTTTTTAGTTACGATTATTCTAAAAAAATAGTAAAAAAAAAATTGTCAAACTTACGATCGTTCCCCATCCGAGCGGTATCAACCCCGCAAACCTCTCTTGCACGTCAACGGAATTTGAACATGTCACTACGGCTGCAACAGCCAAAACCAAAGCAGCGATCAAGAAATAATTTGCCATGGCGATCGAATTTCAGAACCTGAACTATTGAGACTGGAAATGCAACGAATGACCCAGATCTTCGATAGAGAGGTAGATTATGGCCTACCAAACTATATATGTATATATGATAGCCCTAAAGTGTAATTTGGTATTACACATACAGATGTTGTTCGGTCCGACCTTAAGCACTGGTGGTGTAATGTCGAAATTTGACGTGTTGTGACAGTTTTCCTCATGTTGCAAGGTTCAGACCACAAATGTTTAG
>JAHWFP010123305.1:133088-163453 GCA_023313725.1 Lithobius niger | reverse complement strand
GAACACCAAATCTGCTGAAAAGGGAACTCCGGTTTAACGCTCGCCAGGATTGCGATATGAGGGCCCTGGAATGCTTGGCCATCCAACACGGCCAAGGCCATGGAATTCCTTAAGGAATATGCAAGAACCGTCTCCCAAGCTGATCACGCAGATCGCCCACTGCTGAGCTGTAGGATCGACTGAGTGAGCAATGGAAAAACTTCCTAATACCACTACCACCACAGGAAGATGGCAGCACCAGCGCCAGCCCATCTGACTGAACGCCAACTATGGAAGTGCACGAAGTTCAAATGTGGTAGTTGGTTCGATAGTGCGTTTGGTGGACTCTGGGATTGTGCTTGAAGAAGGTGGCAGTGCAAAACCACCGAAATTTGCAAGAACTCAGCAATGGACTTGTTTTAATTTTGGTGGTGCGTTGAGTGAAACCAGAAGTAAGGAAATGAGTAATGACGAATAAAAAGAAACTTTGTTATACTTTTATTTAAGTAAGTTTTGGTGATTGAGGGCTATGCATTAACATACAAGAAAATTGCAAAAAAAAAAAAGTTAGCTCAAATTTGAAACATAAAAAGTAATGCAAGCTTTATGTCTCATTCTTGTATGAAAACTGATATTGTGATATCTTTGAAACATAAAGTGTGTTAACCTAGATGTTCAAGTAATTGAGGTTAACTGTATAACGTAAACTGGACTAGTTTCATAATTTCTTGGTTTTGCTGTTGGATAGAAGTGAAAGGCTGCTCTTACTGTTGATTTTGGGATTATTTTGGTTCGTATAAAAAAGTTTCTTGTTGCCTGGAAAATAAACTATACCTGTTAATTTTTTTATTGTTTCTCACGATGCTGATGTTGTGCCTTGAGATTTTAAAATAGTCGCAGCCACCAGCTTGGCAATCCTACCGCGCATGCGTGAGCCTCCTATCAAAAGCGGCAGCTCTGAGAGCTTGCCATCTTTTTGTCTCAAGCAATAATCAGAGACGGTCGCTCGTTCTGCTGCCTTTCGGGTCCGGTTTTGCTTCCTGTGGATCTTCATGTTCCTGGGCCCTATGACACCCCTCCGACTGGTTGTATTCCAGTGCGTGATGTGCTTTATGGAGTCCGGTCCCTCTTGCAGTTTGCCTCGCTTGAGTCACGCATACACATCCACTACCTCCACGCCGACTTCACCAACAAGCTCTTGCCCATTTCTACGACTGCTGCCACCTGTGCAAGTGCGTCTTTCCGAAAGCCGTGCTCTTGGATTACGTACGAACTCTTTGCCTTTCCGAAAGCTGCATCAACACTGCTCCCCACTGGGGCGCCGTCCACTTCCGGAACCTCGAGAGCTCCACACCGGAAGCATCTTTCACTTCCTGTCGTCTTTCCGAAAGCCTTGGAGCTTCCGTAACACAAACCTCACCTCGTTCCACCCAAACGATTGCTGAGCTTTTGTTATGTTCCCGCCCTCTGCCGGATAAGTCAACGTGGCGCCCTACCTGTTGCATCCCGTGGTTGATCCACCCTAATGGGGTCGAGCTTTCATTCTTTAAACAAATCTTCTCCTCGGAACCATCATCATCTCCGTTGCCGGCTTTTGTTTTGTACTAAACCTGCAACCGCCCTCTTCCGGACAAGTCAACATGACTACCTCCCCGTTGCATCCTGGTGTTGATCCTCCTTATGAAGCCAAGCTTTCTTTTTATAAGCTAATCATCAACGGCATGCTCACATTTTCCGGTCTTCTGCCCAGTGCTCCCATTCAACAACGGATCCTGCTTCAGGAGTTGAAGACGAAGAGTAGCGTCCCCACCCACTGCTCTTCTCCTTCATGACTAAAACCCACGTAAGGAGTAGACTCCTCACATTTTCATGGTCTCTGCCCAGTACTCCCCTCCATCAACGCATCCAGCTTCTTGAATTGGAGCATCTTCTCGCTGTACTGCTCTTCTCCTTCAAGGCTAAAACCCACACATGGAGTAGACTCCTCACATTTTCATGGTCTTCTGCTCAGTGCTCCCCTTCATCAACGCATCCAGCTTCAAGAATTAAAGACAATGAACATCGTCTCCGCCAGCACATGGAGTAGACGCTCCACATTTCATGGTCTTCTGCCCAGTGTTCCACTTCATCAACACACCCAGCTTTAAGCAGACTGGAAGACGAAGAGCATCGTCTCCGCCTGCTGTTCTTCTCCCTCGTGGCTAAAACCCGTACATGGTGAAGACGCCTCACAATTTCACGGTCTTCTGCCCTGTGCTCCTCTTCAATAACGCATCCAGCTTCAGAAATTGATGACGTAATGCATCACCTCCGCCTGCTGCTCTTCTCCTTCGTGGCTAAAACCCACGTATGGAGTCGACGTCTCACAATTGCATGGTCTTCTGCCCAGTGCTCCCCTTCAATAACGCATCCACCTTCAGGAATTGAAGACGAAGAGCATCGTCTTCGCCTGCTGCTCTTCTCCTTCGTTGCTAGAACCCACGAATGGAGAAGACACCTCACATTTTCGTGATGTTCTGCCCAGTGCTCCTCTTCAACTACGCATCCAGCTTCTGGAATAGAAGACGAATAGTATCGTATCTGCCTGCGGCTCTTCTTCATGGCAAGGACCTACGTATGGAGTAGACGCATCACATTTTCAAGATCTTCTGCCCTGTGCTCCCTTTCAACAATTCATGGTCTCCTGGCCAGTGCTCTCCCTCAATAGCGCATTCAGCTTGAAGAATTGTAAACGAAGAGCATCGTGTCCGCCTGCTGCTCTTGTTCCTCGGAGCAGATGCCTCACACTTTCATGGTCATCTGCCCAGTGCTCTCCTTCAACATCGCATCCAGCTTCAAGAATTAAAGACGAAGAGCATGTCTCCGCCTGCTGCCCTTCTCCTTCGTGGCTAGAACCCACAAGTGGATTAGACGCCTCACGTTTTCTTGGTCTTCTGCCCTGTGCAACTTTTCGCCGACGCATCCAGGCTCAGGAATCATAGATGAAGCTTGTAACCTCTACCTGCCACTCTATTCCGTCATGGTTAGAACCCACGTATGGAGGTGACGCCTCACATTTTTTGCACTCTCCTTCAACAACACCTTCAAGGATTGACAACGAAAAACATCGTCTCCGTCTGCTGCTCCTCTCCTTCTTGGCTGGAACCCACGTTTGGAGCAAACACTTCACACTTTCATGGTCTTCTGACCAGTGCCCCCCTTCAACAGCGCAGCCAGCTTAAGAATTGAAGATGAAGAGCTTTGTCTCCATCTACTGCTTTTCTCCTTCGTGGCTGAAACCCGCGCATGGAGTTAACGTCTCACAATTGCGTGGTCTTCTGCCCAGTGCTCACCTTCAACAACGCATCCAGCTTCAGGAATTGAAGACAAAGAGCATCGTCTCCACCTGCTGCTTTTCTCCTTTGTGGCCTGAACCCATGTATGAAGCAGACACCTCACATTTTCATGGTCTTCTCCCCAGTGCTCCTTTTCAATAACGCATCCAGCTTCTTGAATTGAAGACGAGCTTGTCTCCGCCTGTGGTTCTTCTCCTTCATGGCTAAAACCCACATAAGCAGCGGATGCCTCTTATTCGCACTGTCCTCTGCCCTGAGCTCTTTTTCAACAAGCTTTAACAAGAGACGCCTCACGTTTTCAGTGCTTTTAGCCCAGTGCTCCTTTCTTCTTTAAAGCATCCATCTTCGGAAATTGAAGACATTTTACGTCATCTCCGCGTCCTGTACGTCTGAAGCGTGACGAAAACCCACTAAAGTATTGGTTGCCTCACGTCTCCATCTTTTCTGTCGAAGACTCCTCCTCATAAAAAAAAAACAGCTTCTGGGATTAAAGGGGAAAATTGCTGTTGGCACCAGCTGCTTGTCTCCTTACAATGAAAGCCAACCGGAAGCGTTGCTCACTGTCGTCTTCCAGAAGCGGAGCTTTCGCTTCTGCTCCTTGTCCTCCACCCAGGTGAGCCTCTCGCTTGCGGACTCTTGCGCATCTAATCCCCGAAAACATTGTGGTCCCTCCCCGTTGACATCCCGGGGTCGACCCACCCTTTGAAACCCGAGCTTTCTAATTATTGTCCGCTACACCGAAGCAGAAGAAGAGGCACAACATGGGACAATAGTCGCTGGGTTTCGCCGCTCCCTTGACACTCTCAATTCATTGAGGCACCAGAAAAAGAACGTCGGCCACAGGTTTTGCCATCTCCAAGCCAAAATCCACCTTTACGAAAGCCGAGTTATAAACTTGTTCGTTGCTGTCTTTAAGCGGAAGAGGAGGCATGGCATAGGGCAGGAACCACTGTTTTTCACCGTTCCCTAGACTGACAATCCGAAAGCCGAGCTTCCGGATCGTCCTTGCTACCTTCAAGCGAAGGAAGAAGATCACCACGGGACGCTGTCCGCTGGCCGTCGCCATTACCTCCCATTCCAAGCCAAAACGCTCGTTTCTGAAAGCCAAGATCCGAACGCTAGGCTGCACTCAAAGTGGAACAGATGAAACACCATGGGTGCTGACCGCATTGCCCTCGCCAAGCCCAGCTATCGGGTTGCTCTTTGGCGCAACTGCATGGAGCGTTGCCTCACCCAGTTCAGCACCAGCCTTCCTGAAAGCCGAGCTTTCACCCGCTGTCATGGTTTTCGGAACACACCAGCTTCCTGTCAACCTTCGCCGATCATCACGGCCAGTCACCATGCTCCATGGGGTTACATTGCGCTTCCTCGTGAGTCTCTCACCACAGGGCCCCTTTCCGTAAGCTGAGATTTCGGATTGTCTCTTCCTGTGCCGGACTCCCATTGAACTCGTCGTCCACTGGACTATTCAACCGCTTGCTTTCATCTGCCAGCTCTCTGCATGCGCAACGCCGACGTTGCCGTTCTCGCAGCGACTGTGGGCATCTTCCGTTCGGCTACCAGCCTGCCTGCACTGTCCTCTTACACTGCACGGCAGCGCCATCTTTCAACGTTAGCAAACTTTCTCAGTCCCTGTCTTCTTCCGTTCCTTCTCCTTATAGTGAAGAGGAACACATCAATCATGGCTTCTTAATTCCCCCAGATCGCCACTTTGCCATTTTTAACGTCACAAATCCGACTCAACTAGGGATGACACAATAATCGGTAATATCGCGATAAAAATTTTAGTCGATTATCGTATCGCACTTTTTTGAATATCGAATTATGCAAACCCCAATGCTTAAATTGTCATATCTCGGACAATACATTGTTTCTACATGATGAGGACACAATGAACAATGGCAAGAGCATTTTCATATCTATTGGCCAAATGGCGAGTGCCACACAATTCACATTCGTGAAAGTTGTACTGTAGGCTTCAGCCAGGTTTTTTTTAATTAACAAAGTTAAAATGATTTTTCAGCCTCAAAATTTGTTTTATCGAGATATTTTCGATTATCGAGGTAATTTTAGAAATTCTATCTGGGTAAAAAATTTTGTATCGTGCCATCCCTAGACTCGAACCAATTTGGACCACAATCACTCTAGTTGGCCACTTGCTGCCTAAGGAACCCAATCTTCAATGACTGCATCCCTTACACATAGAAACCTCGAATCAGTGAAACTGCACATTCTAAAATAAGAAATGTTCCTGCGCCAATCAAGAACAAACATCATTCTCCACCCTGGCTCTCATGAACTTGATTCTTCATGGACTGCAATCAACAACCAATCAAGGCAATTTTCAGTTTTCGAATCTGTTAATTGACCTGTAAGCTCACCAAAAAATTTGTGAGCTCTTAGAGTGACAAATAACGGGGATGCCAGCCTCGAAACTCTAGGGAACTCGCTCATAAGGTGCCCACCACCGAGTTTGATGAGATCTTCTGTCAATGCAAAAATTGACAGGTATAGTATATTTTCCAAGCAACAAAAAACATACATTTTCTGGCCCCCACGAAGGCCGACTGAAATTTGTTTCTTTTGCTAAAGGAAAATATACTATACCGACCCATCCAGCCTCCCCTCTTGAGTCACCTTATGGACAGTTGAGAGAGGCAAAAAGATGGCAAGCTCTTGGAGCTGCCACTTTTGATAGGAGGCCCGCTTGTGCGATGGGGTTGCCGAGCTGGCAGCTGCAACTACGTTGAAATCTCAAAGCACAACAGCATCGTGAGACACAATGCAAAAATTGACAGGGATAGTATATTTTCCTTTAGCAAAAGAAACAAATTTCAGCCAGCCTTCATAGGGGCCGGCAAATTTACATTTTTCTAAATGCCGATGAAAATATAAATTACCTGCGATTTATAGCATTCCCTCCTCTATTGCAAACTCCCCTTAGAGAATAACTTGTTGGTTTCCATGCCCCATGCCATCTATGTGGCCTCGATGTGCACATGCGCGGAGACACTCCTCCTACATAAGCGTTGGCTTGGGACCTTGTCCCAACTTTATTCTGTAGGCCGCCAGGCTACGTGGTCACTCTCCCCTGCTCTCCGGACCGTTCGCATTCGGCTCAACCGCGCCGAAACACTTGGATTTCCTACTGACCTTTGGTCATCGTTCTTGGCTCGTCGCATATGAGGCTTGCGCTTGCTTGCGACCTCTCTACCCGTTCGTATTGACCACTCTGACTGGATGGACATCATGGATCCTATAGCGGTCATTGCACTGACTGACTCTTCCGTTCGCCAGTGCAACCATCTTCACTTGCCGTACGTGGTCCCTTCAGCCCTTCAGTCGTTTATTTGCAGTGGTCGCATATGAGACTTTAGCCTGCTTGCGACCTTTCTGCCCCTTCATCTTGATCTCTCCGACAGTCGTTCGCCAGTGCTACTGGCATTACCTGGCATTCGCTGCCCTTTGCCTTTAGATGATTCTTATGGTTCATTTGCACCGTCCCCAGTTTTGGTGTACTGATATTTACCACTTCTGCTGCAGCGCCCACACGAACATCCACATCTTTGTCCCCATCTCAGCATGGGCCTTCGTCCACAACTCAGTTCTACCTTGCCTGCCTTCAGTCATTACTTTGCAGTGGTCGATTTTAGGGTTACGCCTGCTTGCGACCTACTCTACTTCATTTACTTGACTATCTCACATGGACGTCAGGCCCTTCGTTGGGCCATTCGTCAGTGATTCACTGTTCAACTGCCACCTGCCGTTCGTCTCCAACGCCGTTGGTCCCTTTGGACCTAACCTTCGCACCAAACATCGCTTCGGTGTCTTATTTGGCTACCGCCTCGGCTGGCTCTGCTATGCAAATGCTCGTCACATTTGCCTGAGTCTGCGTCTGCTGCTCCTTCTCGCCTTTGCAACAGGTCTCTTGGGCTTTCACAAGCAGCACTCCTCCTCATTCATCATCATTCGTCGACTCGTCTTTCGCCCGCAGCCATTCAGTGGCCCTTACCCTTCCGTTAATTCTGACAATCCCTTCGCACCGTCTGTTGCCACCTCTTCTATCTTTACGAACGGACTTCTGCTCCTTCGTCTCATTCCCAAGAACCAGTTGTTCTACGTGGGTTTTACAAGCTGGACCTCCTCGGCGCATTGTTCGCCTTCCATTCGGCTCTTCACATCGTTGTTAAGACCCGCACCAAGGCAGCCTTCGTCCTCTTCGTGTCATGGGCCTTTCTAGGGCTGCTAGCCCTCGTCGTCTTCACACTCACTCGTCAATCGTCCTTCATCGATCGGCCAGTCAACCTACCTTTGAAACACCGCACCCTGGTTCCTCCATTGGATTCTTTGCAGCAGATCCTGCGGCTGGTCCTTCGTGTGCTGGCCCTTCGGCTATTCTTTTCCCTGCCTTTGGCCTTTGTCTACCACGCTCAGTAAGCACCTGGTCGCCATTAGGAATCTGGCCTCAAACACACTGTTTTGGATGTTCCAGCCTGCAACTTGACATACACAGAAGATCAGAATTGGTCCTGCTGCACGGTCGTTCTGTACTCTGTCCTTCGTCGGATATGGCCTCTGCTCTTAGATATCTCACGTCTTAACCAGTACTTGTAAATCCTTCGTCCTTCGTCGACATGCCAGCCTTCCTCTGTCTACCGTCTTTCAAAACCTCCTAGATGGTGGCACAGCTTCTGACGCCCCTTCGTCATTCAAGACTTCTCCGGGTTTGGATCGCCATACATGCTTCGGCTGTGCGAACCTACTACTTGACATCGGAATCAGACGACCAGCAGGCATCCGTTCGTCATTCAAGCCTTCGTCATCGATAACAGAAGTCACTTCTTCCAGGCTGGGTTCCAACTGCATGCTTCGGCGGTGTGAACCTGCAGCTTTACTTCGTATATAGACGATCGACATGGTTCCTGTTGCCGCCCTTCCTATCAGGCTGTGGCTTCTGCTCCTTCGCACCTCCACACATGGTCTCGACCTCTCCATCTTTAGAGTCTCCTAATGCTCTTCGTCATTGACGCCTTCAGGTTCCAGACTGGCGCCCTTTTGCACCTGCCGTTGCACTCTCGTCTAGACGGTCGCCTGTTCCACTCCTACCGGCTTACTTCGCTTCGTCCTGCATTGACGACCACCCACAGTTTTCCAGGCCTTCGGTCTTTGCTGCCTTTCGCTTATCACCACTGATCTTCCAGCATTCGTCCTTCACAGGAAACTAACACGAAGGACGGAACACTACAACAGAACAACGGCACGCGAACGAAATGACAGCCATCCTAAGCCTCCATTACCACTAGCAGTACCATCAACCACCAATCGTTTATTTCCACCAACCATGGCCATCTTACGAGCTACTGTCTCCATACGTCAATTCTTGCGCTAACCCGTTTATCAGAGGAAGCTTCCGGCCCTTCCACGCTTTGTCAGCTACTATTCTTCTTTGTTCCTGTCTCTCCTGCCGTCACACAAGTCTCATCTCATCTCCTTTTGTCTTCTGTCTCCATGCCCCTTGCTTGCCAATCCTGCGTCACTCATGGGGCAAATGACACCTTGCAAGGAGTGGGGAAGAGGTTCCCGCCGCGGCTTTCACTGGATCTTGCACCAGACGCCATTGTACCTGGATTGGACCTTCGTCATCAGCCCTTCATCCTCTACCCACGTCCAGAAAAGACAAGTGCTCTTTCATCGGCCAAGAAATCTTTAACATTGTTCGCCATCCTCTCAACATTCATCATTTCGGCCAGAGAAGCTGTCTTCGAAAAAGCCTGCCCCTGCTACTATGCCAGCAAATCGTTCGTCTCTTTTCAAGGTTCCCTCGCCTATGCTCCCGCTCTCCCTTCGGTAACAATTTGTGTTCGGGACCCCTTTCATTTCTACATCTGTAGTCATGCCACCGGTCGCCCCACCACAATGATCTTCGGTCGTTCCACCAGTACTACAGTTCCTCTCCTTCGGCTTCCCGACAAAACACCAATGGCGTCTTCAAGCCAGTCATCGTGGTCATCGTGGCTGAACGGTGAGAGAGCTCAGCCTGGTTGCTGGAGGTTTGCGAATCTGGTCGAACCCCGGAAAAGGGGACCTTAGCAAAGCCTCGGCCAGGGTAGCGTGAGGACTACCATGCTTCTTCAGCAACTATGGGAACTTAATCTGGCCAATTCTGGCCAATCTTTGGGCCCCTACAAAGGTTTCCTGGTTCGAATCCCCGGTTTTGCCCCTCCTTTTACCATATATTTCTTCTGTCAAGAAAGGCTGGTGATATTCAAAATTGAGCCGGTTCAGCCACACAAGCATTATATTGCTTCGGTTGACTTAAGGCTCAAAGAAATTAATTTTAAAAATAATTAAAAAAGCCAGCATCTTTCAGTCTCTGTCAGTTGCCCGACTCCACATGACCCTACTAACAGCCATCATTCGTGGCCAACAGTTATTGCACGAAGACCTTGCTCATCTTGATCTGCCCATTGCATCAATATTGTCTGTGACCCGCACCCTCTCAACAGAATCTATTGCCCTGCCCTATGTCAACAAACATCAAACTTGCGTCTGGAACAGCTCGCCCTTGACAAGTCCGCAAGCAACAGGCCAAATTCGTCTTGGGAATTTCCAAGATCCGTTTCCTTTCACCATTGGTAGCAAGCCCGTCATGGCGTCTTCAGCACTGTTTTCTATCCACAACTCGCAGTGCTCTGTATGGCCGTTCGCCTCCTACTGCTCAACACATTCGTCACCCCAAGCCTCTCGTACACTGTGAAGCCAGCAAACCCCATCCTCTCCACTGGCTCACCTTTCCTTGTGTCTCCCATACCATTAAGGGATTACATTGCTACCCGCAATATATTCGCCTTCGTCAGGGCCTTCACCTTCAGATACGGCAACGGCTGATGAGAACTCTCCTACCCCCGTCGTTCCAGTGCATTGTCCTGTTCGTTCGCCTGCTCTGAGAAGCCAGCTTTACGTTCTTTCAACCATTCTTCCATGAGTAACGGTACCCACCTTGTATGAACCCTTACAGCATCATCCCAGGTCACTTTCTTCACTTAACAGATAACTGTGCATCTTATCCCTGTTGTCCTCTGCAGTCTTTCGCTGCTCGAAACGGAACAGAACTGGCACCATTCGACTGCTTCGCTCCTGGCACAGACCCTGTCCAGCGATTCACCGTCTGATACTGTACTACAATTCCCTCCTTCGCATCCATGCTGTTAGTTTTGGACAGTTGCGGCATTCGTCATCTTTCCAGGATTCTCCGTGCCACATGCCTCATTCTCGACCTCGGTACCATCGTTCATTAGATATCCAATCTCAGCCTCCGGCTCCACAGATGTTGCTGACCTCTTCAACTTCAATTTTCATCACTTCTTGACCCTGACATTTTCAGTTCGTCCCATGCTCCCATCTTAAACAATGTACGCAGGTTTCTCACTCATATCACCATGCATAATCAGAAGGCATTCGCCTCCCCATTCATTCGTCCGATCGTTCGTTGTCCTCTATCCTTAGCTTGTGGACTTAGGATGCTTCTACTAAACACGCGCTCTACCATTCGATGGGCCATCACCACCTGGATGTTTCATCCGCAACGGATTCGCCCTATCTACATTTCGTCTCAACTGTCCGTGTCTTCTACTCCTTCATCATTCTGATGTCAGCCAAGCCGTTGACCTCGTCCCGCCGACCCAACCGATATTCTAGCAATCTTCATAGCATCACGTCCGCCTGAACGCAATTCAGGTCCGGTTGTATTATGGCTGTTTTGTCCTTAGCCCCTCTGAACCTGTAAGCATCTCCGATGGTCTCCGAACCTATTTTCTTTCTTAAATCTTTCTTTTAAATGCCTTTTATCAAATGGTTGTTGTGTCTTTCGACAACACCGAACGTTGGATACTCTCATCCCTTCCTTTTCTTTTCAAAGCAAAAAAAAAAAAAAACTAATGACCAACAGGGGTAAAAGTTTGGACAAGAAGTGGATGTTGAAAAGCACCTTCATATTGCGCTCTAGATCAAGTCTTCCCTTGGAACCACGGGACACCCCATTCATTTGCTTCTCCTGTTCCCCTCCTTCGCTTCAGGTTCTCAGAGTCCGTTGATTCTGGGACAGCCAGCTCGTAGCCAGAGCACCCGTTAATATGGTCCCACTGCCATCGGTTACGAGGTCTATTGCAATGCTATAAGCTGCAGGTAATCAATATTTTCGTCGGCATATAGAAACATCAAAATACCGGGTGTGCCTAACCGAAAATAGCCATTACCTGTACCCGCCCTGCCTCCCCTTATGACTTACCATTGTAACGATTGAGAGGTACGAAAGATGAGACCAGGTCCCTTGCCAACTCTAGGAGGAGTGCGTCTGCGCATGCTCACATCGAGGCTTCCAAGCTGGCAGGGAAGCTAACAAATTCTTCTGAAGGGGGAATTTGCATTAGAGGAAGGAATGCTATAAATTGCAAGTAATGTTATATTTTCAGTTTAGTTAGGCAATAAAAACCAAAATCGACCAGGTGCCCCTGGTATTTTGATGTATTTTTGCACACTTAAAATCATGAGAAAGGTTCAAAAATCATTGTAAGTCTTATTTGAGCATATGGGCTGTCATAGTTTTGACTGGCTATTTATTTTTATCTCTTTGTTTTACAAACTAGGGTTGAAAAATTCCGATTAATTGGGTAAACGTCTACCGTCAGGTTAAAAAAGGCGATTAACGATTAATCTTCCCCCCACCAAACAAAAATTTGTTATTGTTTTGTTTTCTCAGTGTAATCCTTTCGGGTTCAATCCCATTTTTATCGTTCCGTTCGAAAACTCACTTCGCATGACATCACTTGAGGCAGGGCCCCAATGCATTCAAGGGTCACGTTCTATGAACGAACGAGTCGGAGATAGCGATACTGAAGGAGTTTCAAAACAGACGTTGCAACGGGAGAAGTTTATGCGAGGAATAAAGGTAGTGACGTTGAAGTTCATGGCGTCCTTCATTGCAGGCAAGGAAAGTGGGATTCCCAGCAGGGCGGATTTATAAGTAGGCCTGAGAGGCCCGGGCCTATAGCGGCACTGTTTTAAGGGCGCCATGACGGCTTAAAAATTATTGTACGTGAGTAAAGCTGGTGCGAGTTTTGCGGGCACTTCGCCTTTCGTGAAAATTTATTAACTAAATGTTGGCGCCATCCAAATTAAGCTAACCGGCGATCAGACTAAAAACGTTACGAAATATCGCATCCTGTCAAGGATGATGCTATAAATAGGGTTTTTCCATCATCGGCAATACATATCAATAATGCTTTCCACAATAGTAACGGTACAGTACCATCTAGACAGCTT
Organism: Lithobius niger; assembly: GCA_023313725.1. Lineage (NCBI taxonomy): Eukaryota > Metazoa > Arthropoda > Chilopoda > Lithobiomorpha > Lithobiidae > Lithobius > Lithobius niger. The sequence goes on along the minus strand of JAHWFP010123305.1, from coordinate 150,818 downwards.
TTGCGGTTGACAACGGCTCATTTTTCTTCAAATATCTGCGAGTTATTCAGGGTTATAACAATTCAACATTTTTTTCCCATCAATTCAATGTCGTATCAGTTGAGCGCAGGATCGGTGCTATACAGTACGTGACTAGGCCGCGCCCACCCCCTAAAAAGGCATTTAACTCAGCCCGAAAAGAACATAGCACCAAATCGATGCAGCAACGGCATTTTCGTACCATTGTTTATTACGTTGATCGTAGTAGCGAAATAAAATGAGCAGCCATGACCGAGTGAAACTAAGTGGCGCTCAGTAAAAAAAAAAAAACCAGGGGGAAACAAGGGAAGAAAGCGACAAGGCCCTAGTAAGTAAATCCCTAAAATTTCGTAATTTAAGTTGAAAGCGCAATGGAAATATGTTACTTTTAATTACTTTGCTCAGTAACGTAGCATACTTTATTTTTGTCCTACCAGATTTTTATGGCTCGCAAACGAACATACAAATTAAGAAAGGTACTGGTTGGGGGGACCTAAATTAAACATTCCGTAAGAGTCTGTGGGAGGGGAAGTTTTGGGGGCATTGAAGAGCGGCACTATGGTTGGACCTACAGGCGGCAACAGCTTAAATCCGGCCCTCATTCCCAGCCTTCAAACACGACATAGAAAGCAGCAAATTTTACTAGAACTTGGATGTCATGTATTGAATTTAGTTGTATCGGTTTCAAAACTGCTGCAGTTTGGAAAATAATAAGTGTAAAATGTAATTAATGCCACAAATACGAATTTTTTCCTACTTTATGGTACCTTGCATACATTGTAAATCAGAAGACATCATCTGGAAGGTCAAAGCGGTTAATGAGATTGGATACGGAACGCGTTCCTTTTCGAGTGTGGGTTTGCTATGTGAAAGGTAGTGTTCCCATCTCTTTCAGAAATTGGTTTCAAAAATAAAATTGATCAATATTTTAAAGGAGGATTGATCTGTATTAAACGAAAATTACTAAACGTTTAATCATCAAGAAAACGATTACTTTTTCAACAATTAATCGGTACAACCTTATTACAAACTAACACAAATAATAGCCGTAGAGTTGGGAAGGATTGTAAAGCTCCTTATTTTTGCAGTAGTGAGTTAGCATTATACAATGAAACCGATTGCCACTATAGCTTAACTTAGTCATTTACACATCATCTGAAACACTCGCCTTACTTTATAGTTTATCATGAGCATATTGCTTATTTACCTATTCATGAAACTCAATTTCCATGCTACCCAGCTTGTGCCAGGTCAGTCGCTTGTGTAATCCTAGCAGCAGCTGGCCATATTTTCACTTTTTCGTGGACTGGTAACGGGTCCAGATGTGACTGATTGTTTGTGTTTATTTTTACCTACCTAGCTCCCCTGGGTGCAGCCGTCATCGATGAGGAAGGAAGTGATATACGAAACATGTCGGCATAGACTGATTTCCGTAGACCGTCACCCTTTATGCAGCCATTGCCGTGAATCAAGGGTGCCCCTACATTGGGGCTTTTGGGGCTCAAGCCCCCCCCCCCCAACAGGGCTGGCTGCCCTTTTTACGCAAAAAATAAATGTCGGAAAAAAATTGCTACTCGCATAAAATGTTAAAAATGTAAGCTTTCCTTATGGCAAGGGTTGGAGTGATTGAGACTGGCCAACGCATGTGTCACATGATTTCTTGTCATTGATTGTTTTTGCCCTTTTGATTGATCATTTTGCCCTTTCTGAGTATACGAGCCCACTCCTTTTTGCCGTTCTGCCCAAGCCCTTGACGTGAATGCAATTTTATTGACATTAAATGTGAAATCTGCAAGGAATATAGCGACAAGGAGGTCAAAGGACTCTTCGTTCCTGACACCATGCAGACCAGCGTGAAGTCCAACAGTGGAAGAAACTCGAGAATGAAGGAAAAAGTAGCTCACTAGACGATTGTCTTATCCAAGAAAGGCTCGATCGCGATAATTTCTCCCGGCCGATGTCATGAGCCGTAGTTACAGCTACAGCGAGTCGCCTCATCTAGACCGTCCGTGGCCAGTTCTACGATGGATTGTTCTGGTTCTCAATAGAAAACCATCTTGACGATGTCATGGAGATGCAAGTACACATGAAGATGATGTTTGAGGGGATCAGCAACAGAATTTTGGGGTTGGAAGAAAGACTCTTGGCCGAAATCAAAGAAAGGATCAAAGCACGAAAAGATGGATCGGCAGTCACCCAGGAATCGTCAGCCGTCCGGGGAGTGACAGTCTTACAAGGATCGGCAGTTGCACCTGAGCAGCAAAGTTGCAGAAGGAGCAGCAGTCGCACAAGGAGCGGCAGTTGTCCAAAAATCTGCAGTTACCCAAGGACCGGCAGTAACACAAAGATCGGCAGTTGCCGATGGATCGTCTATCACCAAGGAGCCAGCAGCGGTCAAGGAACCACCAGTCGTCTAAGGAGCGGCAGTCGCAGAAGGCGCGACAATGGTCAAAAGATAATCGTGCATATCAGGGCAATAACGAGCATAAGCATGACAGATACCACTCTAAGGAGTTCAGCCTAGACAGTGAGCTATAGAGGGATCGTGATCATCGGAAGAGATCAAGGATCCTCCCTGAAATCAGGACGACTTCAATCCAAAAAGGAGACACTTCAACTCCAGAGAAAGATCGTCGTCGTCATCCAAAGGCTGAAGGGTGTCGAGGTCAGGGGACCACAGTTCGTACCTGTCAAAAAATGGGAAGTGTGACACGTAATGACAGCATGTCTTCCTCAAGTATTAGGGACCACAAGGCTGACGACAGTACAGCAACCTTAAAGAAGAAACTGAGTGCACGGTGAGGAAAGTCCACTACTACCTCCTGTTATCTTTCTGCATGACATGGCCGGATGAATATCCGGGAAACCCAGATGAACCACCCAAGGCATCGTTTGCTAAGATTGAAGATGGCAGCCTATCTCCTTTCGCAATCGGCTGTGATGCATTGAACTTTGCTCGACACAGACGGTCAGATTTGAGATGAAACCAAGCCAGTCGTCACCGGCATTCAACTTCCCTAACACGATGCGGGAAAATTATAATTTTTCTTCGGGACAAACTTCGGGCCTCGTAACCTCTCGCCACCAAAACCCGAAAACTATGCGGCTTATGAAGAAGCGAAGTACCTCCACAAATCCGTATCTATGGAATACGACTCGTGTCTACGTAAGCCAAATAGAATATGCATCCCACTTAAACAGTATGAGGTGGGGGAACACCTTCTGTGGGTTGGAACTCGGGGAGCATCTCACGCAGAATTAGTGGCGTCAGCGCCTTCCTAGAAGTCCTTCATCTGGACACCAGTAGGAAACCAAGACCAGTAGGAAACGGACTGCACAGACCTTCTGAAGCGGGCCATCCAAAGGAAACAATTAACCGCTCCACGGCCAATTCCGTACTTCATCTAAGGAACGCATACCTCTGCAGAGCCCCGCCGTGCTAAAGGACACGTTAGAAAACTCAGTTTGCTGCCTTTCCACAACACAGACAAGCTATTTAATCGGTAACTTTTGACCATAGAGCCTGAACTCAAGGACAAGACGAAGGGCGGCCCAAGTCAAAGTACAACTTCGCGGGACAGACATTTAAGAAGATCCCCTCACGAACCCCAATAGTCGCCGGGATCTCTAAAACTAGGGGGATTGCATAACCAGGGTAGAGGTGGAGGCCAACACCATGATCAAGAACCATAAGCCAAGTCTAACAACCTCCACTACTACAAAGGAAGGGGAGGTAAAGGAAGAGGAAGTCATCAATGACAACCCATGGGCCAAGCCTGCACCCCTTCACTGGAGGTGGGGGTAGGCTCAGCTTCCACTACCACTTGACAGTATTTACAGAGGAATCCCTTCGTGCTCTCAGTAATAAAGGAAGGATACAGGCCACCCTTCATCTCTAAACCAAAAATTAGAAAAAGACCGCACCAGCGTGGATGCTCAAGCTAAAGAACGAAAAATTATAGATAGAAGTCCTAGTCCTGCTAGAAAGAAGCGATCCAGCCAGTACCAAAGGGAGCAAGAGGCTTTTACAGCCCGAAGAGAGTGATCGACAAGAAGGCGAATGATCTTCAACCTGCACCTGCTAAATGGCCACATCGAGAAGCCAGCTTCAAGGTGGAATAGGCATAGTTTGGCAAAGCACTTTAAAGAGGGAAATATACTACACATTGGACTTAGAGGACGCGTACTTACACCTACCCCTCCACTCTTCAAGTTTTTCCAGTTTGCGGTAAACGGCAGGGCATACCAATTCAAAGTCATCCCCTTTAGACTGTGCACCGCATCAAACGTCTTCACATCTGTCATCAGACTCGTTCTGGGGTTTCTCCATCAGAAGCAGATAAAGCACGCGGCTACCTGGATGTTTGGCTGATACACAACCACTGCAAGGAAGCACTCCAGAGACAGTCGGATCTCACCTACGACTTGCTCGTCAGCCTGGGAGTAGTCAACGAGAAGTCCAGTCGGAACCCTGCACAAAGATTCCCCTTCCTGTGAGCAAGATTCTGGATGAGAAGCTTCCTGTGAGACCATCAGAGGTGAGGATCTTGGAACTGCAGTTGGCCATCTAAGAGATCCTACAGCTCAACATCGGCAAGAATCCACAGTCGCCTGATTGGGAAGATCACTTCAATGGCAAACCTGATTTCCTGGGAAATGTAGAGTCAGGAGCCTGCGATGGTTCTGAAAAAATCACTTATAAATCGAGTACCTCCTGGGAGGTCCAAATCAACCTGCAGTTGCTTCCAAGACGAATTGCTTTGGTGGGGGAACCCAGAAAACCTCAGGAGGAGTGCTGGTTCATGCAGTGACACCAGCACACTCCTTGTACACGGATGCATCCCTACGAGTATGGGGAGTCCACAAGGGAGCGTGTTAACTTGCAGGATTGTAGTCGGAACTAGAAGCAAGACTCCACAACAACAATCTAGGATTGCAAGCGGTCCTGAAGGCCATCATGGAATAGGAAACATCGATTTGGGGGACAACCATCATAGTACTGTCTGACAATACCACGACAGTAGCATACATCGGGGGAAGTGGGGACTCACTCGAAGTCCCTCGACCAAGAAGTATTTGACTTCTTCAAGCTCTGCAATCATCAGCATCCTCCTCCCTCCACATCGTGGAGAGGCAGAATGTTAGAATGCTTAGAATGTTAGAATGCTGAATCTGGTTGGGCAGATTAGCTGTCCAGACAAAACAAGACATCACCAGCGTAGTGAAAACTCAACAGGAGTGTCTGTCAGTCGATCCTCACTAATGGGGCAAACCTCTAGTCGACCTGTTTGTCACACCGCAGAACTCGCAACTGGAATACTGCGTGTCTCCATTCTCGTACAGTAGAGCCTGGGCTACGGATGCCTTGAGCATCGACTGGGATAGTCTAGGAGAAGAATTCAGACGTAACTAATTTTTTTCTGAACAAGCAGCGCATCAAGAAGTTAGACATAAATGTTACCAAATGTTCATTGCAATTTTAAGACCGATAATGAGCCGCCATCTTGGAAAAAAATGGCACCGGTGAGAGATTTTCTAATATTTTTAATATCTCGACTTGTACAACCCGTTTTTCATTTTCTTTGTACCAATTAAAAGCATTTGAAACATATTATCCTTCATTACATATTAACGCTATCGATATTTTTATTGATTTGCTAACAGATTTCACTTAAAGATTTAAAAAACACGCATTTGCTCATCGTAAAATTTCGCTATAGACGTAAATGAACCTCTAACGCTTAGACCAACCGTTTTAATACCTATCTGTTCTTGTAATACAGAGAATTACCTTTAATTTGGCATATAGAACATCTATTTCGGGCCCATAGAAGTAGAGTAATGGATACACTAGTATATGGGTAACATACGGCATTTCTTAAAATTAACTTAGTGCAGTATAGTTGGTAAAAAAAAAAATGAGCTGATTGTTCGTTTTCGGAAAATATGCAAATTTTCTCCAGTTATATCTAACACAGAGGCTATCTTATTCCATGTAAAAACGAAGTAGCAATGTCATAGCAGTCAAAATGGTCACGATTTTCGACTAGAATGTACTCCTTCAACGTCCTACTTAAATTAAGAGGCTATACTTAGACTTTTCTGAAAGGTTGCGATGTCTTCTTTCCACCAAGGCTGAATAAATTTTATTTATCATACATAGGGGCCATTCTATTCTGATTTAAAGGTGAAATTGTAATGTCATAGCAGTCAAAATGGGTAGTGATTTTCAAATTAAATGTACTCTTTCAACCTTCCTAACGTTCATAACTAGGATATTTATGAAGAATGGGTCAGAACTATTGACCTCTAATGCAGCTCATCAATCACTCAGTAATTCATAATGTACAGACATGAAAGGGGGTAGGAATTTTCGAATTCAACCACTGTATAAGCCCCCTAATTAATTCAATGATATAATTATGCCTAATTGGATAATATGTATGCATTCCTTCCAACAAGGATAACACAAATAAATAATATAAGTTTAAATGCATAATTTGTACACATATTCCAATAATAAAACAAACCATACATGGACGACTTGCGTATCAACAGTAGGTTATAACAAGTACAGTAATTTAAAAATTCGTGTTCTGTATCGTCTGCTTCCATCTTTATGGTTGTTGCATCGTCTGCTTCTAATTTTTCTATCAGATCAAGAAGTGTATTTCGACGAATTACTAGGAAGTTAATTTCAGCCGTTCAAATTTTACCAAGCTAAAAATGTCAGGCTGCAATATCGCGACTTAGGTTAATCAATTCGTGGTTTGCTTACATCTTATAATGAAATTAACCCACGCGATTATAACGAAATCGACATAAGCTTTTTTTCTCAATGGGGTCGCCATCTTGGAAATCCGACGCGGACAAGTAAAGCTGATAGCACCATCTCCCTGCTATACATGCAACTGACATGCACCCCTAAAGCGTAAATTTAAATTTCTTGATGTTATAATGAGATATTTCTTTAATTTAGCAGCTAGTAGGTTATGTAGCTTTACAGGGTTGGAATCCCTTAAAATCTTGCTAAGGCCAAAATATCTTTAGACTGCAACTTACCGTAGTATACAGACAGCATTTTACAGGATTTTTAAAATAATTCGAAACATTTAAATTTTATTATTATTTTTCCCCCGTGATGGTGCAGTTGAGTGAAATTCGAAACTCGTATGTGTAAGTTCTTAATTACTTCATCAAAAGGATAAACAATTTCATCCAAAATTCCAATAATAAACTATGATTTTTTTTTTTAATTACCATTGTGGCTAATAAGCTTTGTTGCATACGCTAATGGTAAGCTACATTATAAATTATACATTATACATTCTTATTTATTTATTAAATGCTGAAGGCGAGGGTTTTTAATTGTTCTTTGTGTATTTTAAAGGTTTAAAAAGAAAAAAAATTCCAAATCTGCACTTCAAAAATCTGCTGTGTAGGCTAACTAAGAATGTTTCTTTCGAATCTAAATAACAGCAGGGCCAGGGTTGATTCTACGTTATACGAAGCCACCCTTTTATCTTCAAGAGAATTTCAGTAAAATGTTCTACTTTATTATTATTTAAAAAAAATATATATACCAGTCAATTGTAAATAATATTCATGTTCCGTGTTTAAGGGTACACATTGTGTCAAGTCATATTAGTTAATAACCTGGGTTCATGAGGCCTTTTTAGTTTATTTTAAAAATGTCAAAAGGCATTTGATTTTTTCAAATATTACAATACTATCATACAAAAACCCAATAACGGCACACACAAAAAATGAAATTTTCGCTATATAAAGTAATGATATCAGACCCAAAATTGCAGTCAGTAAGTTTGTGGTTCGATAGTGTTCACTTTATCACCGACGTGTTGACTGTTTGTGTATTGAGAAGATTGAGTGATCAGTGTTGTGACGAAAAACTTGGTGACAGCCATTTTGGCTCTGATATCTCTACTTTATATGGCAAAAACTTGATTTTTGTTGGCCGTTATTCGGTTTTCGTATGATATCAGAGTTTTTTGCAGTTTGATATCACTATATTATGTTGCGAAAATTTGATGGGTTCCTTTACGCTTATGGGGTTTTTGTATGATTTCACCCTTTTCGGCGTTGTTTTATGGTTTTGCTTTAGTGAAAGTGTTATTTAGTCAGCGCCACATGAAAATGTAATTGTAAATAGTTTCTTGAACAGCCTAAAGAAAATCGTAACATTGGTATAATTAATGGTAGCTAATTAGTTATATTTCCAGTTAATTATCTACGTGATGCAATATGCAAAGAATGAAACATGCTGACGTTCTTTTGGTCAGAAAGGTCGACAATGCGACAAACATGTCATTATTGGCAGCATTCTTATTCCTTCCTTAGTGAAAGGCTCTGTGCTCGTGTTTATTGGCTCTAACTCGATTCTGAAGTGCCCCATCACCGTTTACACCGCGGAAACTCAACGACAAATAGCCCCTTCAGACAACTTCTCTTAAAATTTTCTTTTAGAAGTTGTTTGAAGGGGCTATTCGGCGTTTCCGCGGTTTGAACGGTGATGGGGCACTTTGGAATCGAGTAACAATGCAGAAATAAAAGCAGCGAACTTTATTGGCTAACTGGGTTTTCGTTCGTTGTGCGATGATGCTGGATGCTTTCGGAATCTGGAACAGTTATGCGGAAAGACAGTAAACGTGCAATTATAGGACGGAGAGCCAAATTAGGCTCGATTAGTGATAAATAAGCGTATACTCAATGTGTAATAATTTTGGTTTTAATTCATGTTGAAAAGCTCCACACTTAATAAGTAAATTAAAAATAATGAAAACCATGACAGACGTTTGTGTCAGAATGGCTAGCCATGGCCACTAAACTAACTGGCTCGATCTACAACGAATTAGAGGGGGTACACAAAATGGACGCCACGACTGTCCCATTCTTGAGGTCTGTTTGGGAATTGGCAAATAGAATCGGTGAATTTTTGTACGGAGAATCGCGACATCTAGTGGCAGTTTTTAATATATAATTTTAATTTTACGTAGATTTGCGCGACATATTTTTATTATGTATTAAAGTATTTTTAAATAGTTTTTAAGTTATATCACTCACCAACAGTTAGGCAATTTCTCTGCGCTTGGAAAAAAAAGTGACATGTTCGTGTATCCAGAAAGTGTTGCAAGGGAAGGAACGTTGCATTTTTGTACGGACGGTGTCGCCCTCGGTTGACAGAAAAAGGCAATCATCGCTTAATTGGCATTTTCTGCGGCCATATTCCCAACCTAGTGGTGTATGCTATTTTTCGTTCAAGATATGGCCGGTACTGTAGATAGCCCTGGGCTAGCATTAGGCTTTATTAAGATTTTTGTGGTGTGGGGTGAAAGAGGAAGGGCGTATGTGTGTCAAGGGAAGTCGGGTAGGGTGAGAGCTATCCACTAACAAAAGTTTGCACTGTTCAGACAGACGAGGAAAACAGAATCTGTCCTCAATTTCAATCGAGGCTGTGATGTCATTTGTAATTTTAAATCGTAAATAACCTTTACAGTTCAGTGTCATAATGTTATCGTGCTACAAGAAAAATTAAATAAATAAAACGAAAGTATTTTTTCTTGCTTAAGCTAAACTAGCTCTTTCGGGTGCTGTTCGTAATTTTAATCAAAGCTGTAACGTCCTTTTTAAGATATGGAGCAAGCATGATGTTCTTTAATTCATAAGCAGGCGTGTTATCCAGGCATGATATCCGATATCACTCTTCCTTTTGCATCTTAGTCCTAAACCATTGTTGCAGTGCCGTCGTGTTCGATTGTTAAAGGAGGACTGAGTTCTTGCCTGATTGATACTTGGGTGAGGGACCACCTGGGAATCTGGGTGCTGCAGACATAGGGCCAGGGCTTCGGGCAGGTGACCAGGAGTGGTTAACGCTCGTTAAACCCTTTGGAACCCTTTAGATCGTGAAATTGGGTGATAAAGTTAATAGCAACCGTTAAATCGGTAACTCTTACTGCTTTAAACCAATCAGTAAAACAAAGTTCCTTTTTGTCAAATGAGAACAAACTTCTTTCGAAAGATGTCTGGAACAGTGTTTTGTGTGATAATACCATAACATTAACATTATTATGTGCATTATGTATTATGTTTAACATTACCATTATGTGTAATAACACAGACTTATTTTGTGCAATAACAGTTCAAATGCTTCATATCAACCAAACCATTGATCCAAAACTTTTTTAATTGGTTAAAAAGTGAATAGAACATGTGTTGTAGGAAATTTTGTGTACTTTAATTTTGTTCAGAGCCAATTTTGTCGTAGGAGTGACGAGAAACGAGATATATGCGAAAAACAACAACCGGAAGCAATTTTTCCAAGATGGCGGCCATTTTTTTTAGACTTTTAGTATGTTGTTCAGCATGTCTTTCTGGGTCAGAAACAGCAAAGTTTACTTCTATTACAATTACTTTAGGTAAAAGTATAAATTGACTAGCCCAATTTGTCTAAAAGGTAGAGGTTATTTTAAGTTTATTGCTAAATTGTAGGATGAGCAAATGCATGTATTTTGTCTTTAAGTTAAAATCTGTTAGTAAACCATTAAAAATATCGAAATAATTATTCTATAATGAAAGGCAGTACGTTTAAATTTTTTTATTTGGTGTAAAAAAAAAGAAAAACGGATTAGTACCAAGGTATTAAAAATATTAGAAAACCTCTCACTGGTGCCATTTTTTCCAAGAGGAGGACTCATTTCCGGTTTTAAAATTGCGAAGAAAATTTGGTAACGTTTATATCTTGCTTCTTCACATGCTTCTTGTTCAGAAAAAAATAGTTACCACTTCTACTAAAAAATGCCTTAACTCGTTGCATTTTCTGATTTTACTCCTAGTCTAGGCGGGCAGACAGGCAGCGTAGTCACCCCCCTCCCCCAATTGCACTCCTAAAACAGGTCCTGAACAAGATCCGCTAGTTGAAGGGCCACTTCATCTTGATCGCTCTGCACTTGCCAGCGGCAGCATAGTACTTGGCCCCCCTGGAACTTGCGAAAGAAACTCCCATTCCTCTCCCAAGTAGAAAAGACATCACGTCCCAAAACAATGGAAGCTCGCTTCACCCCAACCCACTGATGCTGCGGCTTCACGATTGGAGACTGTGCAAGGGCAGTACGGAGGAACAGCCTTCGACTGTAAGGTGATTGAGAAACTTGTCCAATGCCACAGTCTCACAGTAAATCCACAGTCTAAAGTATACGAGACAAAGTGGAAAAGGTGGTTCGACTGGTGGTCAAAGAAGAAAGTAGACCCCCCCCCGGCAACCTGTACGTCACTAACATCAACAGGTTCTTCATAGACCTGTTCGACCAGGTTATGGCAATCAACGGCTACAGGTCGGCTACCAACTAGGTCCTGGCCTTCTACTGGAGACAAGAAATTACATCCAACTTCGTGATCAGTAGACTGATACAGTCGTTCGTAATATTTTGTCCTCGAATCAGGAAGCTGTTCCCATGGAACCTCCCTCTGGTACTTGGCATACCGCTCAGCCCCGGAAGTTGTCCCAGCTGCACCTAACTCATACTACAGTCTTCCTCGTGGCGATGGCTGTAGAGCAGCAAGGTGAACTGTCTGCATTCTCCATACATAAAAGATGTATTCATTTCACCAGGGCGTGACCCAAGTCACTGAACTCTACAAACCCAAGTTCCGGGAAAAAATGCAACGACCCGAAGAATGGACAAAGCCCATTTATATTAGCCTTGAGCCCCATGCTGTGGAGTGAGGAATCTGAACGAACACAGTGTCCGGTCCGAGCTCTGAGGTACTGCCTCAAAAAGACAGCATTTCTCCGAAGAAGATTCTGAATGCATACCGTTGTTTCTTCCGATAGATCCATTGTCACAACAGGCTACTACGAAGAAAGAACTGGTACAAACTTTTCCAAAACTATCTAGAAGGCCTACGAGGCCTCTGAAGAGTGTGTGGACATCCCGACCAACGTCAGGGCCCGCAAGCTGAAAGTACTGACAGCGTCTTGGACATTTGCAGTAGGAATCCCTATTGCACGAGATTATGGCTGCATGCACGTGGCATCATAAATCAGTATTCATGAGCCACTACTGCAGAGAAATTGGTGAGACCTCCGGACTCTCATATCAAGACTCACATACTGGCAGGGGCCACCGTTCCAGGTAAGGCCTTCCCTGGCCTGTAGAAGAATTAGGTCAGTAAGGGGTCATGCTAACCCAGCTTGACCCTCCTCCTGTTGGACAAAGCCAGCTTTAAAGTAAGGTGAATTTTTGATGGAGTAAAAACATCAATTTTACCTCTAAAATTGGTTTTTACTATCCTAAAATACTCACCTGTATATTCGCCTAACCCATCCTCCGGCCCCGCTCAAACCAGACCAAACAATGGAGCGAAACTGTGACAATATGGCCGGCCGTCACTAGGAACAAACACGCGATTAGCCTGGCGGCAAGCTGGTTGGTAGCCTGGAAATTTGAGTGTCAGGAGCAGATAAACCAGCATGAAGCTCACGACAAGCTATAAAGTAAGGCGAGTATTTTGGTTTAGTAAAAACCCATTTTATGGATAAAATTGCTGTTTCCTATAAACAAGGATAGTCATTTTCTATAAACAGGACCTTTCATAGTCCTCGTTTCTAACACATTCGTTTTGAGATCAAGTTGTAATTACGGTGGTCACAAAGAATTAAAAAAAGGACGTGTAGATTATTGTAAAAACAAATAGGTTTGGTACATTTTTTCTGTATGCTAATTACTTCACTTATTTGCAGAGGTTACCCAGAGACAGGATTGGAAGATGACGACGCAAAGAAGGGTCCGAAAGTTACAGTCCGTGAAACGTCTGAGGAGGATAGCTACGTGTCCAAGGTGACCAACGTCACTCAAAATGTGGTTGGGCGAATGGGCAACATGTTCGGACGGGGCATCGGCGGTATTACTAATAAACTTCCGGGCGGTTGGTTTTAAATCACCTGTTAGCGAACCATGTCGCACACTCATAGCCAAACTTGAGTCAGATAATGTTCTTGAGTTCACTAGAAATGGTTCCTTATCCCCTCTCGAGTTACAAGGAATGTAAAACTTAGAGCAAACTAGATTGCTTACAAGTGAGTCTTTGGACCCATTTCATTTGTTTGGGTAGGCTCTAGCCTTTCAAATAACTGCTGACGAGATATTATCTATTGCAATATAGGTTGCTTCGTTGCAACCTGATAAGTTTCTCCCAACGTAACCAGATCACAAATTCAAGTTTTCTTCTAAACTACTGTTGTGTGTAATGTGGGGATGAAAGCTTGAGGAACTCTTAGGGAAACGATGCTTATATTGTTTCCCACACTGTATTATACAATAGTTTACATACTAATTGAAAAGTAATTTAAAGAATACCTTTCTGCTGTTGATACAGGTACCAAGTGACCCACTGGAATGTTGTGCTACAATAAAGAGATTTTGTTTTGATTTTTTTAACAGCAAAAAAGGGATACGATTTGGTATATATATTCTCGACAGCTTCTATAACTTTTCTGGTAGCTTGTTTTTAGCTGAATAAGGGTATGCTTTTGAAAAGAAGTGATTTTTGTAATTGTTGAATTTGGATGAGTTTGATTTGTGAAGATATTAATATATATACAACTTATTTCTTTACTGTACTTTTTTGAATTTCCTTGTATGTACTTGACAAAACACAAGGTAGGAGTTCTCAGGGGCCGAGATAACCTCTTACTTAGTGTTCAAATCGTGGTCCCACCTGTTGTCATTGCTGCGACTACTATAACCGAAGGAAAGGCTGAAGGGCCGCTTTATCGCACACAGCCTTTTCTTCCAGTGGCATCTGGGTCTTGCAAACACACATGGGTTGTCCGAGTTAATTGTTAATATTATTGAAGTTGAGTTCTATACTGTATTGTAGAAGTTTTAGACCCTTGTGATTTACAAGTTAAAGAGTGAAAAAGTAACTAACCTATTGCCCAGTGTATTTCAAGATCATACTATGCATGACACGCTTTACCACGTACCATTAGATAATAATGCAACTTAAGGAAAATGGAGCCAGCGAGACCGTCACTTGGCACCTGGTTTTTGTATAGACTAGCTGACTGAAACACGCTGTGTAAATATTGTTGAAGTCAGTTCGTAACTTAATAGGATTCTTACATCGAGTGGTCCTAAGTGGTTCAGTTTTATTCAGTCATTACATTCAAGACCGATTTTTCTTAGCTGTTGAAATTTTCTTGGCCACAGGTATGGACTAGTACCTCACTATAATCCTAAACTTGTAAAAATGTTAAATAAGTTATATTATAACACTTATCACAAGTGCATTCGATAGCACTTACAAGTAAAACAGAGTTTGCAAAGTAAAGAGTTATTAAAGCAAAACAATTTTATGCTAGGTAAGGTTTAAATTGTCAAAACAAATTGTAGTGTCAAAAAAAATAACATATCGGTATTGATGAGTTACGAACTAGTTACATTTAAACACTTCTAATGCAGATTTCTGTAGATGTAAAATATGAAACCAGTCTTCAGAAATGGTGGTATAGTGTCCAGTACATACCATATTATGTAAAGTAATGGAACTCTAAGCGAAGGTGAGGTTGGAATGGTATAATCCCAGAAAGCTGGACTAACCAGGTACACCCTTACAATCTGAATAAAGTGACTTGAACTTTTGAGCTTAAGAGTGCAGAGCTGTTTTATCACAGTTTGTGATTATGAGCTACATGAAGTATTTAATAGCTAAATTCTGTTAGCTGTCTTACATTCTACAGATGTGTATGCTAACCTGCTTGGCCAAAGTAACGTTATGTCAATTACCAGTCTGCACAATTTGGTTACAAATGTTCTGTTATTTGAAGTAATAACTAAATGTCATCGTAACGTTACCTGACAAAGTTTCAACATGTTAATCGCATCTGCTTGTGTGGCCAACGTGCACGATAGCTGAACAACATCACAGCTGTTATTTGCAATGTTGCAAAATGGTGTATTAATTTTCTATATTAAAGAGATTTCAAAGAGAAACTGGAGGATTAACGAAAAATTATGCAAAGTTACTTATTACATACTCTTGTGACAGTATTGTTCAGTCAAATAAGCAATATAATTTTTAATCTTGACGTTGTTCAAAGAACTAGTTTCTGTAAATCAATGTGCCTGTTTCAATTTTATAATTACTACTTTCATCTAATGTTAAATCTTGAATTATGTCGTGTCACATTCAGAATGTAAAATATTCGCACTATAATGGACAATTTGTATTTATTTTGCAGTCTAATTAGGCATGTATAGTCATGTTTAATAAGTATTATCCACTACTTATTTACTGTTATGTCAGGTGTGACAACCTGTGTAACAGCCCAACCTTTTTTGTGCTTATTGATCCCAAAAGCAACACAAACTAATGAGTTTGATATCATTAAGGGGTCGGGGTTTGCCAGAAGCAGCTAAACATGCATACTTAATACAGAAGATAAATTATGGACAGTTACTATTTGGTTTTAGTTTTTCAATCATTGGAAACTTGCATAGAGACAAAATGTATAACAGATAATTTTATATTAATGATTAGCTTTAATTGTTCTATGCAGCATTAATACGGTTTGTGTTGCCTTTGACACGATCATTAAAGGTTTTGCTGCAGAACTGTACATAAACATGTAATTTTCAAGGTTTTTTTTTTAACTTGTCCATGCAGTTTAACTTTCCTGTTAAATCTTTACTTTTTTTGTTTGTTGAAACAAAATGACTTAAAGGAAGATGTCACATTTAAAGAAATAAAACGAGTAGTTGTAAGGTTTGGCACAATTTCACAACTTTTTCAGGTTGTGAGTGTTGGAGGGGGGGGGGGTTGCTGGCATACTGGTAATATAATTTGATGTTATTTAATCTTCTAGACATCTAATAATCATTGAGCATTCAACTGGTAGTAAGGTGTTGTCTCATTTAAAGATAACGATGAGAAGTTAAAGCTTTTCCAAGTTGCATCTACTCTAGTCCCAAGGTCTAATTATTTGTCTACAAGAAGTCATAACCACCAAGTGATAGCCCATAGCCTAATCTGTATTGCCACAACTGTGTAACTCATCGTATGGTTATATTTTTTTTTCATTATCAATTAACCTTTATTAAATATCAGGGATATGAAAATAATACTTTTAATTTCATCACAATTTACAAGTGTTGTCAGTATATGAACCAGGGTACCGTTTTAATTGGTGTGTACTTGTTGTGATGCGCATTGCTGGCAATTGTGCTGTTAGTCTTTTTTTTTCTCATTCTTTGGTTGTGCAATACCCGTTAGGCATCGTTCTGTACAGGGTAATGATTTTTGTGGTTTTTGATAACACATAGTTGTGGCAAAACAGGTGTAGTTAAATTTCTAGTGTATTTGCCGTCCTTAAAACAATACCATATGTGTCGGTTGTTATTATTTCATATTCATCTTCCGACCGTTAAATTTTTCAAATATTTTCACCACTTTTCATAATAAGAATAATGGGGAGTAGCTTTGATCATTTCTGTCACTAGCAACTCCCAAGTTCAATGGATTTCTCAATCTTCTGATATGCTTGTAAATTTTTCAGGTACTGAAATGTATTGATCAACTTTGTGCATGCAGAGTATCGATTATTATCTCAAGCACGCGAACTGTTCCATTGTATACAGATATTTGGACAGAAAAGTCCTTATTTTTTCTCAAAGTCTGTTTTTTCCTTTAAGTTACAAGCTCATTGCGTGAACACTCAGTCAATTGTGGGTGTTTGGCCTGAGGATTCCACAACTGTATGCTGTTGCCGGCTGTGTGTTGATGCTGTTAAGAATTTGAATGAATTCTTCTTGCAACACAAGCCAAGGGCATTTGTAATGTGTTCGATTTGCAACAAAGCTTAAACTCACCTTACCCGTGATACTACAGTGACGTCCATCTTGTACTATCGTTGCACTAGTTGCCGAATAAGATCACAGACAAATGAGAGAAAGTGTATTATTGCATAAAGCTTCTGTGAACAAATTTTTAAAATGTTTTTACTTTAGTTACATGTAATGATATGTTACAATAAACCTTCTGCATGAACATTTGTTTCTTTATATAACCAATGCCACACAAAGAAAGGGTATTACAAGGGCGTTGTGAATGAGCGCTTGAACATCCAGTATACAGGGTGTTTAAAAAAAAACGCTACACGTCAAATTTTTCTAAGTCCAACAACCATTCCCTGTCACTATAACCCTTATCCCTGAACTCATTAAAGAACTCAAGAAAGTTATTCCTGACCTCAAGAAGAAAGCTTTTATTTGCATTTCAAATAAGAACGCAAAAGGTATCAAAAGCATGTGATAGCCCTGGTTGGTGAGGGGGGGTAACCAAAACAAACAATAAAACCCCACAATTAGATTTCAAATAAAAAGGGAAAAAAACCATTTAATTGGTCATCAAGCAAAATAGCTAAAATAAAGGCTATTACAGTATTTGACTTCCAAATAAAAACGCAAAAGAAAAAAAACGCATGTGGCAACGCTGGTTGGTGGGAGAGGGGGGCACCAAAACAAACAAAACCCCATAATTAGATTTCAAGTAAAAAGCAAAAAAAAAAAAACATTTAATTGGCCATCAAGCAAAATATCTAAAATAAAGGCTTTTGCAGTATTTGGATTCCAAATAAAAACGCAAAAGGAAAAAACGCATGTGCATCCCTGGTTGGTGGGGGGGGGGGGGGGGGGG
>JAHWFP010123305.1:0-132988 GCA_023313725.1 Lithobius niger | reverse complement strand
GGGGGGGGGATCAAAACAAACAATAAAAGCCCATAATTAGATTTCAAGTAAAAAGGAAAAAAACAACATTTATTTGGCCATCAACCAAATAGTTAAAATAAAGGCTTTTACAGTACTTGGATTCCAAATAACAACGCAAAAGAAAAAAAAAGCATGCGGCAACTCTGGATGATGGAGGAAGCCACTTGTACAGCGGCAGTACAACTTAGCTTCTGCGGTCTCTTATCCCTGATACCCTGTAGAAATTGAATCGCCCAATCAGCGCAGCAGCCAGGAAATTGTACATACCCCCGCACTAGAATTAAAATGAAGAGACCCCCCTCCGGCTTCACAAAAATAAAGGAAGGAAAATCCCATTCGCCACAATCAAAAAATACCTTACCCACAGAAACAATTGCAACTAAAATTACAAGTGGAATTGCAAATTTAAAAAAAATTAAAGCAAATCCCTGTTAAACTGAATTTTATTTTAAACACACTTTTTTCTGTCGAGCGTAATGTAACCATACGTGAACTAGGAAAACGGTCTATGCTTCACGACTGTGAGGCAGAGGATGGCGCTTCGTTTGCCATTGAAATTGTATTTCTTTTTTTAATACCGTTAAGCTTGTTTTTTTAACATAACTAGTTTAATTTGTTTACCACTTTTTTTTTAAATTAACAATCAGCACGATTTATTTTGTGTTCAACAATTTAACTCTGCTTCTGAAGCTGACGTTTCGAAATAATGTAACCATTTTATCTGCAGGAAATAGCCGAAGGAAAACAATCCGAGGAAAATAGCCGAAGGAAAACAATCCGAGGAAAATAGCCGAAAGAAAACACCGTTTCCTAGTGAAATTTCTTACTTAACATAGGTTTGATTAGTATCTCTAATGCGTGGTGCAGTAACAACCCGGACTACTGCACTGTGACTGAGGTTGGCACAATGACCTAGTTGTCGACGCGCCATTAAGCCTCAATCCCAACTCCCCCCTCCCCTCAACCCAACCTGTTAAAAAAAAAACAAAAAAAAAACAGTAAACATTTTTCTCGCTTATTTCCGTGGCCTTTTTTTTCGCGGCTTCTTTTTTTCTTTGACTTTTTTTCAGTCTTTACTTTAGTCTAATCCACATCCGGAGTTTCATTTTCTGGCAGTGTGTTGCCAGCAGTTGTGATTAGTAGAGATTTTACAATGTTTATTCTCCCCGTGCGAAACCCCCACCCCCCCCCCACCCCACGTGCGGTGAAATGAAGCTCCTGAGTTGAATATTTTCATCAATCAAGAACGAAAGTTAGAGGTTTGAAGCGATCAGATACCGCGCTAGTTCTAACTGTAAGTTGAATGAAGTTGAATTGAAGATTTACATTATTAAGAAACTGTAAGCTGATCTGGTTGAACGAATACCGATCTTGCTGATGTTTTTGTGACCTTGTATTTGGTGCCCCCTCCCATTTAGAGGTTGCCTCAATATACATCGTCGGCTTAGGAATCAAAGTTAAAGTTTGGAACTGAACGTCTCTCGCCAATCGGGTCACAAAACATGAGACAATTCAACGTCGCACAAAAAGTTTCCAATATCAACTTGCGTGTTGTGAATTTGACTTCAACGAATATGCAAGCCCCAACCCCTTTTTTACTATTATTTTTGGTTGGTTTGAGGCGGGGATTGCCCCCAGCCTCCTCCGTCAGTGATTCCGCCGCTGGTTCTGTCAATAATTAAAGAAAAAAGGAAAACTAAACCCAATGTTTCCGGAATTTTCATTTGCAGATTGGATTTTGTCTGTGAATGTTAGTTCCCATTAACACTATTTTCTCACACCCACGAAGGACAAAAGTGCATTTACTACGCCAATGTTTAAACCGCACAAAGCCTTGTCCTATCCAGACTAAATTATTAAAACTCAGTCTGCAAGTCAATACGTATTTCGAACGTGTCTACTCGTCCGTGAGAAGTGGACTCGTCATCCTAGAGTGTCCAACAGCTAAAATGGACTTAATGTCGTAATTATTCGTCGTAACAGTTTATCATTATCCAACCTACAACATGAAATATGCATATTCGACATTTCTGAAACCAATACCTTAAGCGCCAGGGCACACGTGCGGTCGCCGCTGCGGAACCGCATTTGCGGTTTGGTTTACGTGCCGTCTGTTGGATACTGCACACGTACCTGCGTCGACGTTGCGTTACCGCCCGCCGCTCGTTCGGTCGTTTTCCACCGCAATTCCCCACGTCAACGTAGCGGTACTGCAGCGTTAAAAAAACGCAATTGCGTCTCTGAGTACCTTGGATGACTTGAGCGGTGCAAACGTCTGCCGTTTACCGCAAAAGCGTTATCGAAAATGGCGTCCAATTTCGAAGAAATAGACATGGAATTGTTTATTGGGGTAGTAAAGACCTATCCTGAACTATGAAATGTTGCTAC
Organism: Lithobius niger; assembly: GCA_023313725.1. Taxonomy (NCBI): domain Eukaryota; kingdom Metazoa; phylum Arthropoda; class Chilopoda; order Lithobiomorpha; family Lithobiidae; genus Lithobius; species Lithobius niger. The sequence continues at coordinate 130,579 of JAHWFP010123305.1, read as the reverse complement.
AGAAATGATTGAAGACGCATTGGGAAGTAATTAAAGAACTTGTCCGAATTTTTTTAGTTAATCTGCAAAGGATGTATAACATTTTCCCCTGGTACGTCCTAAATTAGTACATCAATGTACCAAAATTCGTCGCATTGGTTTTAAAATATATTTTTTGTTCACGAGGTAGGCGAAAAAAGCAACATCGTCTCATTGGTTTCAAACTATAATTTTTTGTACACGAGGTTAGGGAACCGAACGCGCACATACGTCACCGAAGCGGCACCGCAGCGTCAACGCGCGTTAATAAAACGCACATGAGCATTGATTGGATACGTCACCGCAGCGGCGCCGCAGCGTTCAAAAAACGCACGTATGCACCGGCGCTAAAACAATCGAACTGTCGCAGCCATTCACGCCCTGGAGGAATTAATCCATAAAGGAGCGTGGCAGGGAAGCTAACATTTTTCTGTCTAAATTTCATTGTCCAATACTGTACATACTGAATTAACAACTAACCCCACATCTAATCGCCACACCACTTGCTGCGCAAATGGCCTAGTAACGTCATCCAACAGGAATTCCCAGTTTACAGTACTGTACTTACTGTAATTGGCTGAGTTTAATTACCAATTTAGTTACCTTGGTTAATGCTGCATGTTGCCCTTCAGCTGGACTGCCGTTGCACGCAAAGTTGTGAGTCATGTGACCTGATGTCCCCAGGGCATGTACTGGTCCGTGCACTTGGACGTGACCGTAGTTAGGTGCATACAATCTGATACGTATCATTCGATACAGTTTGTTCTTTTTGTATTCGCTTTGTTCGATACCACTCGTTCTTCTTTTATTTCATAACGATATGCCACGCATGAACCTACACCAACGTATCAATATTATTAAATGGTATTACCAAAACGATATGATATCAAACGTTTTGGCTAGGTGGCAGGCTACGTATCTTCAGCCACCTCTATGCCGAATGGTGGAGAAATTTGAAACCACAGGTTCTGTGGAAAAGCAACATAAGGGCCATTCTGGCTGTAAGCGAACTACGAACGATTGAAAATTCCGCCGAGATCCACCGCGCGTTGCTTGGTGAACAAACGACGTCCCAGCCCCAGTTGCAACGGCAAACGGGTGTGTCACTGCCTTCAGTTAATAGGCTGATTAAGGACGTGGGCTTGAAGGTGTACCGTCCATGGCGTATCCACGCTTTGAACGAAGATGATCCCGATCGAGGCATTCATTTCTGCGAGGATTTCCTAGATTTCCTTGCAGATGATCCACAGAACATGGAACAGATATTATACTTCGATGAAGCCAAGTTTCATCTAAATGGCAGAGTTAATCATCACAACTGCATACTTTACAGTGATGACAACGCATACGTCACTATGGCAGCATTCACGCCGTCACCTGGCATCAATGTTTGGGGAGGTATATGGGCTGGGGGGGGGGGTCATTGGACCATTCTTCCTTGATGAAACAATCAACGGTGCAGTATATGGTCAGCTGCTAGAAGACAGGATTCTGCCAGCTGTACGGGAAAAGTGTCCCGCAGATATTATTTTCCAACAAGATGGTGCATCACCGCACTATGCAACACAGATGTGAGATCTTCTTGATTTCCCAACAGCAGGATTGGTAGAAGTGGTGCGATGGAATGGCCCGCGCGTTTGTGCGATCTGACGCCTATGGCCTTTAGTGTGTGGGGAATAGTACTGGATTTGGTATACATTCAACCAGCCCAGGATATTGCAACACTGCAGGTTCTCATTACAGCTGCATTTGAGACTTACTCCTGACTTAAGCAGGGGAATGATGTGGTGAGTGTATCGTTGATGGAGGAGGACAGTAGTAGTGGTAAAATACAATATTACGTTACATACCCTGCCTTTTACTACCTTTTTACGTTTTTTCGCATTTTTTTCACGTTTTTTTCAAAAAAGGTAGCAAAAGGCAGGGTATGTAACGTAATATCGTATTTTACCACTACTGCTTTTGTTACCTGTTGCGTTCTTATTTGAAAAGCAAATAAAAGCTTTCTTTCCTGAAGTCGGGAACAACTTTCATTTCTTTACTGAGGTCAGGGATAAGGGTTATAGCGACGGGGACTAGTTGTTGGGCTTAGAAAAATCCGACATCGACGTGTAGCGTTTTTTTTTGAAACACCCTGTATAACAGAATCGGAAACTGTATTTTCACTTGAACCCAAAAGTACACATTTATATAGCTATTTTGTTAAAATATGCTCGATTCCTGTCCAATTTACATCAAGTTTCTTGCTACTACTTAACTTGGCCCTCGCGTACTTTCGCATGGGCATAGTGCCTCGCGTTAGTTTCATCACTTTTCGTTAGGCAGGCACCATCCTAGACCTTACAATTTTTTCCTGTGCATCCCCCAAGATCTCGTGAATGTGGGAAAGGGAAATTATTCACGTACGGGAATTAGGAATGAAGAATGCTGTAGTTGCTTAGATAAATTAGGTGCCGATATGAGTCTCAGCGATATGGCCATAACTACACCATTGATTGTGGCGTCTTCTTAAGAAACGGAGAACCCACTGACCACGAGTGCCTTAGGAGCAATTAATTTGCGCATAACAGTATGAACACCATACTTGATGGCGTAGAATCATGAATTTTTGGCATAGAAGCTCGTCGGAGAGCATCCTGGAGGGAAACAAGCAACACAGTAATTCCTTAAACCGAAATCGCCACAAGAGTCATCAGCCCCGCCCAGTAGCCAAATTGAAGGCAGCCAAGAGTCCAATAGCAAAGAGAATCATGGTGGCACACCCTGCTCGTCGCCGATCGCAAATTCGGATCGCTAAGTGTTTTCATCAACAGGAATACACAAGACGACTCCCACACTGGAAGTTTGTGGAAATCCGGAATTCTACATGAATCTTTAACAGTTTTCCATACTTCATAGTTAACCATCAGTAGCTGCTAGAAGACCTTCCGGGAAGCGAAGCTCATTTAGATGCATTGCAGAAAGGAAACCATACAGTGCTCGAAGATCTAGAGTATAAAATCGTCAAAGCTCTTCCGGTATTCAAATCCCTCTCAGTTTGGCAAAGCAGAAACATGCTTGGATAGTGGCATATTCTGCAGCAAGCACAACTGCACCTGCGAGAGCAAAGAAGCTAGATGCCAGATGTCTGACACTAGTCTCCAGTAGCCCGTTGCCAGAAACCTGTAGAAAAATGGAGGGCAACATTCATCACTCCAGACACTAGCAGCTAGACGTCGAATGTGTAAAGAAGCACCAGCTTCAAAATTCGATTGAGGAGAGCTCAACTCCAACCATCAAAAACCTGAAGGTTTTTAAGCTTTCTTCTACCACTGCAAAACAGCATCGGCCAACATAGGCATATTCAGTAAAAACCAGATGCTATTTTTGCCCTCACTCAACAATTGTACCAAATTGACCAGAACTTTCACGAAACTCTACATCTTGTTTTTATCTTCCACTCTGCGAAAACAGAACATTAAAATTTATTTCCATTATTTTTCTACAGTCGAAAACGTGTTACGCAAAATCACCGTAACTCAAACTCACCTTCCGGTCGTCCATTTCGTTTGTACATGCTGTACATATTCCCGTTTTTCGACAGGCCATGTAGGCCCAAAACCAACGATGGTACGTATTTTTTTTGTAAAAAGCCGTGCTACAGGATTCGAGATTGTCTTGCACGTGTGGCACAAGAGGCATTTTATGGCTAATGCTGATCCAGGCGAGTGTTAATTTTTTAGGTCATAGCCCTCCTGAGTTAATTCTTTCTAAACATATCCATGAGTGGACTGTTAACGGTGCTAAATGTTTAATGCTAAGAGACACCAGCTCTACTGATGATGTAATTTCACGTGAACTCGTAAAACCAGATCAATTTACCGGCACTTACGCTCACTGTCGCAATGCCCTGACAGAACAAAACACAGCCCACACAATTGCTGGAGTTGATGTGCAGACGTCTTTCGGGCCTTTAACTACAGAGTCTGGTCCCAGACCATACGGTACCACATTTTCAAATGTTGCTTGGCATCTTTTCCTAGACCCTTCTGGAAGAAAGAGGTTTACAGACGTGAGCCCCTTTAACCAATGCTGTCACTTGCTTAAACCCGTGTTGAACAGTAGCTCCAAATATATAAACCTAACTATCATGAGTTCGAATGTGGTGATTCTAGCAGTGAAGAGTCGGACAGTGAAGCTGACATACGTGACATACGCGAGACAACTCTACTGGAAGTGACTAGAGGTTTTGTCAATCCTAAATTAGATAGTTTAGACTCTGCTATTTTAGGTTCCCAAAATGGACAATTTTCCAAGTTGCTCAATATTGATAAAACCGAATTTGCTAAGTTGCAAAGTGCTTGTCCAACTTATAAAAGTTGTTGGAAAACCGCTGAACTTCCTCTTGATCAGCAAGATGAAAACAAACGAGAAAGGATAGCTTTTCAGAAAGCCCTATCGTGCTTTAGGTAAGCTGCTATTCGAGAGGCAACTTTTCCTACCTAAAGGGTGCCGAGATTTTGTTTTAAACACTACATGGGCTAGCCACTTGGGCCGATAGAAAATGAAGGATTGTGTTTTAGCTAACTTCTACTGGCCACACTGTTTCACAGATATTGAGATGTACGTCCAAATGTGTCTTACTTGCCAAAAACTGGCAAGACGGGTCAAAAATTTGTTGCTCCCATGGTGTTAGTGCCAAATGACGGTGAACCATTTAATCGCTACATTGTGTCCTATCAAACCTACTAGTAAGGCACGATTTAAATATATTTTGTCGTTACTCGTTCCAGCAACAAAGTGTCCCGAGGCTGTTCCTTTAAAAGAGGCTTATAGCCAAAGTGTCGTTGATGCCGGTTTAGGAATCTTGTCTAGATTAGGCTTTCCCGCATAACTGCAGTCCGATTTAGGTTTTTGTTTCGTTTCGGAAGTCACAACTTTATTTTTGGAGAAATGTGGGATAAGTTAAATGTATTAATTCAAGCGTTAATCACCGACAATCAAACAGTGTAGAACGCCTACACCGTATGCTCAAAGCGTTGCTAAGAGCCGTTTGTCATGAACACCCAGAAGGTTGGGAACATTGTTTACCAGGCGCCATGTTTCCCTGTCTACTGTTCCTCATGATAGCACTGGCTTAACTCCTGCGGAATCTAGATGTTAATGGTTTAATTTAGGATAATAAGCCGTAAACCACCGATGTATTGGTATCGGTCCGGCACAATATCTGCTTCATATACCATCCAATCTGTATTATTAATCAAAGCTTATTAAGTAATAGCATCGTCCATTCCGCCGTCAGCCTCATTAATTAACATGATTCACTCATAAGGTCTTAGTTATAACAAGCGCACCTAGCCTGAACTGCCAGTTAAGCCTATTGCACTTTGGCCAGAAGTCAAGCTAAGCCAAGCCAGATCCAACTTATAACTCAGACCAGCTCAGAACCCTCCAGTCAGCACCTGTTCGCACTGGCTAGATCCACTTCCAACCGGCCCAGCAGGGACAAGCCCAGACATGTTCAGGCAAAACCTTAATACAGAATCAGTTAGCCCTCTGGGGTACATAAGCAAGCATCCAGCAGAATAAATCAGACTTGGATTCCAATTCTGACACTGAGAGGCCACCATACACTGAGTACCCGTGACCAGGAACCTAGATGTACAAAGTAAGTAGAACTGAACACTGATAGAACTTAGAATAGTCAGCTTAGATATATTGGACTTAGAATTGCTTAGATATATTGGACTTAGAATTGCTTAGATATATTGGACTTAGAATTGCCAGTATAGTTGTTGAATACTAGAACTTAGGCATAACACTGGCAAGGACGCCTTAGCATCCCCAGTAGTGTACAGCCTCAGCCCCTTTAAGTTAAGAGTGCTTAAATAGGGATTTAAGAGGGAGTTTCCTAAAAACCACTAACACTAACCGATTTAACTTTGAATAAAAACACGTTCATTTAACCAATAAAACTTGTGTGGTCTCCCTTACTTGCATGCCGATTTTAATAATTGTAAGACTGCAGTTATTAGATATTGTTTAGCTGGCCGGTGTTATAAGTGAAAACTCACACAAATAAACCATCTGTAAATACTGTATAGCTGCTTTACAATAGGTTTACAATGGTGTCAGAATTTAATTCGTTATAACACCCTCACCCACATTTGAAAAAAAAAGTAGAATAGATCACATTTCGGTAGCGCAACGAGAGAGTTAGAGTCAAATAGTAAATTGACAGCAATTTTGGAGTTTATTTTTGCCATAATTTTGATGATCATTATTTTGATTATTATTTTGCCTATTGGAGGCATCCGAAAATAATTTTAGACAAGTCACTTCCTCCTGAAGGGGTTGGGCTTTCCCTAACAATAGGTGTTAGCCGTGAAGAACTACGCGACCGACTTCTGGAACAAGTGATAGAATGAGTGCTGGAATCAATATGCGGTAAGCTACTAGACCTGCGGTGCGAAGCCGCGTTTCTGCTACGTGAACGTGCTCTGTTGACTGCCGTGAAGCGAAAACCGAAAGCGATGGGGAAAAACTTTATACCAACTTTTACGTATTTCCGTGCAAAAGTAAACGTATGGAGCTACACGGAAATTTGAAAACTGTTCACTTCTTGTTGTGGTTGTTCTTGTTCTTGTGTGACATGGTTTCAGGAAAAACTACTGCACTACCTAAAATCTGAAACATGATCTAGGCCAGAAATTGTCCTGGGCTTCATCGTCACAGAGACCACTTTTTCGATTGGTCGAGCCATTCCGGAGTTATAGGTCCCCGAACGATCATTTTGATTGTTTAACATTGCTTTAACCATTGTAATTAGAAAACAATGCCACTCAGCAAACTCCATATCCATTCTTCGTGCACATGTTACGTCTTTGCTAAAAAGCTGATTGTTGAAGAGCGAAATGAAAGAATTCATGTTTCAGCTAAACGATATAGCGGTAGCAATCTTCAAGTTTTCATTTAACATCCAAAGTATTATTCGGTGCGATTAACTTGGATAATAGGATTAACCTTGGCGGCCTTTCCCTGGTTGAATGATATCACTACTTTGAAAGGCCGACTCTTTTTGTAAACTTGGCGGCTTCTCTTACCAGTTTTAGTTTTGGGTGGATATCACGACTTTCATAGGCCTGTGAATGACCCGTTACCAGAAATTCTTTTCCTCGTTTTCTGATTTTTCTGATGAATTTGACTTTTTGTTCCCCTAAGGCTCTGTTTGCCCTAGGCACATAAAAATTAAAACCCTCCGTCACAACGTCATTTAACATCCTCCTGAATTTTTTGACTAAGCTGGGTGGATTAGTTTTTTTTTTTATTAGCGGCCAAAGGACTACCAACAGATTTGTGTACTAATTAGTACACGAATGTGTTAGTAGTTCTTTGGCCGGTTGTAAAACAAAAGCTAATCCACCGAGCTTAGTAAAAAAATTCAGGAGGATGTTAAATGGCATTGTGAAGGAGGGTTTTAATTTTTACGTGCTTAGGGCAAACTGAGCCTTAGGGGGGAAAAAAGTCAAATTCATCAGAAAAATCAGAAAATTAGGAAAAGAATTTCTGGTAACGGATTCGTTTAGACATTTTTGAAGATTTCTCAAGAACGGTTTGTGCTTTCGACATGCGGTAAAGAGCGTTGTAAAGCTCTCGAAAAGGCGCTTCCAATGGTATACTTTATTGTCCAAATCAGATAAAATTTGAAAAAGTTGTACCATTACCAGAAATTCTTTTCCTCGTTTTCTAAAGAATTTGGGATTTTTTTGGTAACGGTATTATCAATTCAGAATATTGTATTATCGTTTCAAGAGATATTATAATCATTGGATAGATTGTATAATCAGTTGAAAATAAAGTGTACATTTGTTTTTGGTGACTTAGAACTGACAGAAAAAATATTGCCTCTCTGCAAATCAAACCCAGGGCCTCTGGATGGAAAACCAGAGCTTTGCCACTAACCCAAAGGGTATAGATAACTGGTGCTTGAAAATCAGGCTATTATTTGGTACTTGGAGTCTTAGAATTGACGGGAAAAAATACAGCCACTCTGGCGATCGAACCCAGGAGCTCTGGATGGAAGACCAGAGCCTTAGCCAATAAACCAATTGGTATAGCCAGTATGTGATTGAAAAGGCTGTTATTTGTTAGTTGGAGTCTTAGAATTGACGGGAAAATATAAAGCCTCTCTGGGGAGCTAACCCAGGAACTCTGGATGGAAGACCAGAGCTTTAGCCAATAAACCAAGGGGTATAGGTAGCACATGATTGAAATAAGGCTGTATTTGGTGCTTGGAGTCTTAGAATTAACAGGAAAAAATTCAGCGGCTCTTGGGATTGAACCCAGGACCACTGGATGGAATCCAAGCGCCTTAGCCACTAAGCCAAAGGGATTATATGGTAAATGAATGAAAATAAGGCTGTTATTTGGTATTTGGAGACTTAGAATTGAAGCGAAAAAATCGGCCACTCTGGGGATCAAACCCCGGACCTCTGGATGGAAGACCAGCTACTAACCCAAAGGGTACAGATTGCAGAAACTTGAAAATAAGGGTTTATCTGATATTTTAGACGTTGAATTGACAGGAAAAAATACAGCCGGTCTTGGGATCGATCCCAGCACCTTTGGTACAGAGCGGCCATTTTGTGTCGTTTTAGAGAAAAAGGCACTTCCCCATATGACGCTTTACCCGTCTGCTGAAATTTAGATCTGGCAACTTTCCCTAATGAGCTGTAGACGTGTCGTTATACCCTATGAGAATTAACATGGGAGCCTGCGGACTAGTTATTTGTTACTAGTCACTAGTTACTAGTCACCAGTAACACAAATCAACGTTATTGAGGACACTTTTTCTCCATGAAGGACACGTTCCTACATTTTCGTGTTGACGTTTTCTTTGTTACTGGACCGAAGACACCTGATTCAAACGATTTGCAAAGATTTCTACCGCATGGGGAATTTACACCAGTATGCTGAAATCACGTATAAGTTGGTTTCAGTTAAAAGACACGGTCTGCTAGTGAGCCGCCATCTAACAATTACGCTCTGACAATTAAGCTCCAACAACAATAAAACGCCAACTTGGCGGCGACACACTAGCGTGTGTCTAGATAGATTTAAACCAAACGAAGCTACATTGCAGCTAGAAACGATGCAGGCTTTCAGAGCTGAGTTGAATTGTTTCAAAGTGGCCAGCAACAGTCGACTGCATGTAGCGCGACTCCATAGCTGTAAAAAAGGTACACGGATTACAAACAAAAACATCAAGTGTGCCGTAAAGAAGGGGGGTTATATGATTGAATTTTCATTGGTTAAAATGAACACGGATAAAAATTGATGATTTTTAATTGAAATAATAAAATATACAATTTAGAAAATTCCATCTGTTTAGGTGCTGTTGTGCTTACAAATCACATATTTAAAACGTAAAGCACAACAGCACCTAAACAGATGGAATTTTCTCAATTATACATTTTATTATTTCAATTAAAAATCATCAATTTTTATCCGTGTTCATTTTAACAAGTGAAAATTCAATCATATAACCCCCTTCTTACGGCACACTTGACGTTTTTGTTTGTTATTTAAACATTATCTCCGCTAAAAGGACAAGTTTGAAACGCTCAACTAGATGTAGAACTCTTAGAAAAACCAAGCAATTGTTAGAAAATATGAACAGCGAAATAGTCGCACAAATAGCAAACGAATCTTTAGTCGGGCAAGGACAGAAACGAATCTTGAATGTCGATCACCGCTGCACAAAACACGACAGTCAACAGAGCACGTTCACTTAGCAGAAATGTGGATTTGTGCCGCAGGTCTAGTAGCTTACCTCGTATTGATTCCGGCACTTATTTTATCACTTATTCCAGAAGTCGGTTGCGTAGTCCTTCACGGCTAACACCTATTGTTAGGGAAAGCCCAACCCCTTCAGGAGGAAGTGACTTGTCTAAGATTATTTCCGGATACCTCCAATAGGCAAACGATAGTCACGCTAAAACACTAAAAGAAATAGTGAATAATTTTTAAGCCCAACACAGCCCAATAATGTTCCTTATAATTATGACAAAAATAACGCACAAATGTGGGCCTACGTCAGGTCCGCCAAGAAATGTTTGCCAACCTTTTCTGGGGAAAATGGCAGGGATATTTTCACTTTCCAGCTCTTAACAGACAATTTAAGAAAAATTGACCTCATTTTGCCAGATAGAGAATAATAGCGGCAGTGACAAATAAATGCAGCAGAGCAGCTCAATTCATAGCAACTAGCCTATCGGTAACAAACCAGTCGAACTGGGCATCATTTAAAGCTGCACTAGTCGAAAGATTTGGAGCAGGTGGACAGGAAGTAACTAAAACAAAATTCCACAAATATAAAATGCTTAAAGGTGAAAACATAGAAGCTTTTGCTTTAGCACGAGTTATGCAGGAACTCGAACGAAAAACCAAAGAATTTAAAACTTTAAAATTAAGGGAAGCAGTAAACGAAGCTAGAGTTGAAACCGTTGCACAGTTAGCGCCAAAAAGGATGAAACTCGCTCCTGCTTCCAATGCTTCGGCCGAGCCCATATCAGCAAAGACTGCAGATCACCAGTAAACAAACTCGAAACAGGAATATAAAAGCTAGAATATTAGAAGCAGAAGGGAAACCGATTCCACAAATGCAGATAGAGGAAACAAGAACCCACGATATAATATCCGAAATTATAAGGATAATTAACAGCCGAATTCAAACCAGTACCGTCAGTAGCGTTATAGATATTACGGAGGCAACCGAAACGCAAATTTTGCAAAATCAAGCAATGCACAAGGCTTGGAACAAAATAACGCCGAACAGCGAAAAAACTAGTTGACTGTTCAAAGAGTAAGTTATTTGAGCTTGCCGGATATTCAAATGTAGACAGTATTCCCACTTTTACTACAAATATCGAAAATCATGACAAAACCGTAAAACAACCACTCACGCCTAAAGAAGAGTCGAATATTTTATTTAAAAATGTAATAATACACTCGACAATTGACACAGCAGGCCTACTACTTGACTTGTACTTAAAAAAAAGTAGATTGGTATCAGCAGAAACTAGCTTTAAGCGATCGAACGTTGACATTGCATAGATTAGCATCATGTTTTGGTGAAATTCCGGATAAATACATAGCACCTACGGTGGAATTGAATACCAATTTGCAGCACATTTTTACGAAAATCTTGGCCAAAATAAATACAGCATATAAACCGATTCAGTGATTCTCCCACTTTTCAAAGATGGAATAGACTCAACTAATTGCCACTCAGAATTTTCAAAAGTAAGAACAAACAACTCAATTATACTAAAATTGATAGGCAAAGACCGAACAGTAGAATTATGTAGTGTTTCAGACTCTGAGAGAAAAGCACATTTGATTTCATCTGGAGAAGTGATAAAAATCTCGCCTAAAAACTAGGTAGAATGGAAAATTCGCATTCCATTGATTGCGTTAGTAACACCACTCACAATTTGTCTAGTTTATTGAGACAGTAAATCAAATCCTGAATAAATATAAGACGAAAAGCGTAAAAGCGTCAAGCTAAACGAGCAGCGATTCTTGCAGCCAAAAGCGAGCTGACTACCGAAACAGCGCCTCACCAACTCCATCTACGGCGGAGATAGACACTATTGGCCTTATCAACAAGTTTAAGCTATGGCAAAACAGAGCAGGCCAGCACAAATGCTGACGAAACTGCAATAAATTGCAAAGGTTATACAGCAAAATCAGGACACCCTAGGCCTTATTTGATATTAATTTTGGACATATTAGTAAGCTAGCACTTCTTGATTCTGGAAGCGGAGTTTCGCTACTCGAGGAATCCACAGCACATGAATTATTACATTATCCCAAAATAACGTGCACCGAAACTTTAGCGCCTACCTCGGTTGATTTAGTAGGAATTGGTGGTAAGCAAGAGTAAACAGAATACTGACTACTGAAATCTGTAAATGCGGCTTCACAAGAAAGCAACAGTTTAGAATCGTTCCCGATACAGTTTCGGAAGAATAACCGTTTTATTAGGCTATGATTTTATATCAAAACAGCCCAAATTAGTCCAGTTAAATTGCTCTGAGCGTGTATTGGAAATAGGAGATCTCAAGTTGAAGCTACTACCTCCCCATACGAAGCTTGGCAAACACACAAACGAAATAGAAAAAATAATCAATTTCGAAATATAACACGTAATACATGAGCATACTGCGCCAATTAACATTGCGTCATATGAAATAACAGCAGAAAACCCACAATCTCAATGGAATGCCACACCCCATGAATCTTACGAGGAAATAACAGTTTCCAAGTTTAAAGATATCGTATTACTGGACAATAGCGAGACAAGAGTAACAGCAATTTTGCATGTCGAATACCCAAAAATTCAAAGCGGTGTTTTTATTCCAAAATGTGACAGCAATTTCCCGATTTGTTTACCCGGATGTCCAGTTAACGCATCGTCAACAGGCTTAATACCAATATGATTATTAAAGCATCAGATGAAGACATTTACATCCCTTCATGGACTATTTTCGGCCATTATATGACAGCAATAATCGAATACGACATTGATAATGAGGAAGAAACACCTACAAATGCTTCAAGCATGGTAAACCCCTCTGAACAAAGCCAAACCGCCCAGCTAAAAAAGTTCCGTAGAAAATCTGCAGATGACATCTGCAGAAAAACTTCAGAAATAATCTGCAGTTATTTGGCCACTTTCTGCAGATTTAAAACTGCAGTTTTTCTGCAGATTTGAAACTGCAGTTTTTCTGAAGATTTGAAACTGAAGTTTTTCTGCAGATTTGAACCTGTAGTTTTTCTGCAGAAGAGGAACTAGAGCCAAAAAAAATATCACTTTCGAAACCTTAGTAGTCATTTCAGCGGCCACTTTAGTATCAAGGAAATTTAAAGACATTATTTATTATCGTAAACATATCATTAACTAATCTATACATCATACCATTATACTCTTAGGTTACTTACAGTAGTAAAAGTTGTAATTCAACTTTATATACCTAGTAAATCTCTAAGCGTAATCTGTATGGGCCCAGGTTTTGTGTTTTGTGGATATCTAATAAAGTAATGCAACTGTTAACGTGCCTTTAAACAATCAATTGGTATAATTAGTTCTGCACACTTACAACCTTTTTTGTCCCACCCTAGCACGTTCAAAATTTAATAATGAAACAACATAACATTTTTTTGCAATATCTGCAGAAAATCTACAGACTTTACCTTAAGCTTGCTGAGCGTGAATAAACTGCAGAAATTCTGCAGATTTCATCTTCAGCTTTTCAGCCAATCAACATACTTTGAAAACAGTTATAATTTCCATAGTCGTAACTGTCTTTTCAAAACATGTTGACAGGCTTAAACTTCTTTAGAAGTACAAAGAAAGTACAAATAAACAAGCAGATAAAAGTTATCCCTTTAAGAACGGTAGTCAGGCCGAATTTGGTTATACTCAGGACTAGCAATTAAAAATAACCAAAAAAAAAGCTGACTGGCTTATATAATTAAATCGTCTCACACCCTGGAAATGGAGGAAAGAAGTTCGCTTTATTTTTTCAGAGGCTTTTATAGCCCCTTTTTAGTTTTAGTAGCAGTTGTGAAATAAAAATGTAAAAAAAAAACGTAAAGTTGTATTGTGGTTTTTTTTTATTAGAATTTTAAAATTGTGACAGACAACTTTAAAAAATGAAGTAAGTTTGGGCATGGAGTGCTGTCAACATTTCTACTTAAAATATTAATTTCTGACTTGCACCAAAAAAATCGCGATCAACAATGTATTAATTACCATAAAACGTGATAATAATGACTTCCTACCTCCAAAGGGCAGTCATTTGTTATCATATATCAATTATTGTGACTGTTAAACATCTTGAAGCACCACTCACGTTTCCGTAATTTTTATACTGTTTGGCCGCCCGGTTGATATCGAGGCTCTGGGACAAACGTGGCAAAAACTTAACGGAGAATTTCTTTCGTAGTAGGGAAACTGTCCTATAAAATTTCATTTGCTGTCAACCACACGGTATTGTAATCCTAAAACATTGCCTCAGCAACAGTTAAAATACGTTTAGATAAGAAGCTTTTTTAATTTTGGGGGGAAAGTTGCACTACACAATCGTTACTCTACTCCGTATTTAGCGCTGTGCTATTAAGCCTATTTTTCCGGCAATCAAAATCGTAATAATTACTTAAAATTGAAACACGCTGAAAATTACTTCCTTTTGGCCCTTCAATATGGTCAGCATGACAGTGGGACGTTCGAATTTCTTCATCTTTATCCATAAAAATCCAATCCTCCGAATCCATAATAACCTAATCCTTGTATGGAAATCTCCACATTTACAAGTTTTCAAACTTTCCATCGCGGACGCATTTTCGGGTGCTCATGTTCTGGAGGGAATGGGCGCTTAATTTCAGGCACACCCGTCCTTAAGGGGTTAATAAACGTGATAACTTGCATAATTTAACACATTTTATATTATGGAGTGTTGTTGCATACAATTTCGTAAAATTCGACGTTTCTGCCAAGCTCTGAGAATGAACAATAACTGCAGAAATTCTGCAGATTTTATCTTCGGCTTGCAGTTTATAACATTGGCAGAAAATATACAGATTTTATATTCGGGTTGCTGAGAGTGAACAACATCTGCAGAAATTCTGCAGGTTTTACCTTCAGCTTTCTGAGAATGAACAATAACTGCAGAAATTCTGCAGATTTTATCTTTGCTTGCTAAGAGTGGACTGCAGATAATCTGCAGATTTTTGTTCACTTGCATAGAACTGCAGAAATTCTGCAGATTTTATCTTCTATTGCTGAAAGTGAAGAACAAACTGCAGAAAGTGCAGATTTTATCTTCACTTGCTGAGAGGCGAAGAAGAAACTGCAGATAATCTGCAGATTTTATCTTCAATTGCTGAGAGTGAACAACAAACTGCAGAAAATCTGCAGATTTTAGCTTCGATTGCTGACAGTGAACAGCAAACTGCAGAAAATCTACAGATTTTATCTTCAATTGCTGAGAGTGAACAACAAACTGCAGAAAATCTGCAGATTTTAGCTTCGATTGCTGAAAGTTAACAGCAAACTGCAGTAAATCTACAGATTTTATCTTCACTTTGCTGAGACTGAACAACAGACTGCAGAAATTCTGCAGTTTTTCTGCAGACCCTTAAATTTTCTGCAGTTTTTCTGCAGAATATTTTTAGCTGGGCAGCATCAGTACAGTTGATACGAGCATGAATGATACAGAGTCCAGTAAGACAGCTCAAAGCAGAGGCTAGCTCACCTTCTTCACCAAGGCCAACTCTTGCAGAGCAAAGCCAGTCAAGTGCTTATGACCAAGAGCCTATTGAGATACCGCAACCAAACGCTGATACCAGCGCCAACTCCATCAACTCACCGAGGCTACAGGAAAAATCCAAGGCAGAATTAGACGAAGAATGGAATAACTCGAAATTTAAGTTCTCACTCCCAGATTTGGACGAACAAGTACGAATAGAGTTCTTAGACATGTTAATAACGGGAAACGCCGCCCCAGTAAAATCTAGAAGTTCCAGAATTACCGAGTTCCATTCCACCAAAGGGAAACATTGGACAAATTCTACAGGAAATGACTAAAATAGGAGTCGTAAACGAATCTAAATCTCAGCTCATGCCTACTTGTAAAAAGAAGGCCAGAAGGATACAGAGTCATACTTGACTTACGTGGCCTTAACGCAGTAACAGAAAGCGTTTCAGTCCCCTTACCAGTCATAAGCAAGGCACTATCATATCTCCATGGCGTCAAACACTTTTCAAAGCTAGATTTTCGCATGAGATTTTTCCAGCTTAAGCTGGCAGAACAAGCAATGCCTAAAACAGCTTTTCAGTCCGCAAATATGTCCTACATTTTCAAAAAATTGCCGATGGGGCTAAAAATAGCACCAGCACACTTCCAATTTTGTACCCAGCAGATTTATGCAGAGATCCTATGGGCCTACTGCACTATTTATTTGGACGATATTTTATTAAGTTCCTTAAATTTCCAAACACGTAGACAGAACACTGACACTTGTAGAAAAATCGGACAAAACGGCCCAGAAAAAGTCACATTTTTAGGCTTTGAAGTGGATGAAACAGGCATCCAACCAAACGAAGACAAAATAAAAGCCAAGGAACTGTTCCCACAACCTAAATATATAAAAGAAATTCGAATATTCATCGGTATATGCAGATTTTTCAGAAGTCGTATCGCAAATTTCTCTGCGTACTCAGCAAGCCTTACCAAACTCACGAAAAAGAACGTCAAGTTCATATGGCTCGAAGAAGCAGATAATGGTTTCAAAGGTCCAAAGCAGGCTATTATACATGCTGCTACTTTAAGACACCCTGATTTTTGTAACCATTCCACGTCGAAGCGGACGGAAGTGATGTAGCGCTAGGCGACTGCCTCATACTGATGCACGGTGGTATAACCTACCCATTGACCTATAATTCAACAACCTTGACACCAACTGAGAAAAAGGAAAGGACAACCGTGGAAGAGATCTTAGCTGCGATACACACAATCGAATATTTTCACATGTAATCTGAAGAGCCTTCTTCCTGTCATCAGATCACATGGCACTGATTTATTTATACAACAGCAGCGGAACCAAGTTGGAGGACACTTTAATCAGAATCAGAGAATATGACTTCATTATCTGGCAGAGGCCAGGAAAATTATTGCTATTTAGTGATGTATTATGATGCATAGAACTGCCAGTTTGCGTTCTAGACTCACAATTCCCAGATGGACTCGAAGCCAAGTAGTGGCCGAGCAAAGAGAAGGATTATCGTCTAACTGGAAAATCGCATAACTGGAAGAACGCATAACGGAAAACAGTATAACGGAATATCATCTAACAGGAAATTCGTATAATGGAAAAGCGTCTAACAGGAAATTCGTATAATGGAAAAGCGTCTAACCGGAAATTCGTATAATGGAAAATCGTCTAATATCCCTGCCTCGCGCTCTGCCGCGCTCGCTGCGGCTATACATATAACATCAGAAACCGCAGTTAGACGTTAATTCAGTTAGACGTTTATCCATTATAGAATATTCCGTTTAGATGCTTTTCCAGATTTTTTATTTAGGCAGATTTTAGACAATTATCCCATTAGACGATTTTCCAGTTAGACGTTCATCCGACGCCCCGCAGACTATTACTGCAGCAAAATTCTTGAAAACATTAAAGACCAAGATTCCACAGATATTACTGATGCCAGTAATAAACATAACATCTTTTATAAAGACTTTGATGGCATGCTATACTGAGTATGGACTAAAATCCAGAACAAGGCAGATTAGAAAACATATCACAAGTCTGTATACCAGAATCACTAGTAAACTTTTGTATCAGAGATTACCACTCCTCACCCTCAGCAAGGCACCGAGCAGCAAAGAGCACCCTAAAATTGATACAGCTTCATTGCTTTTGGCCTACCATGGTCCACAATATTGATTACTATGTAAAGACAAGGCTTTTTATCAGCAGTACAAGTGGCCTAACAAACCTTATAAAGCAACCTTAAGAGCTTGCAAGCCTTTACAGAGACCAGGCGAAAGTTGGTCTATGGATTTGATTGGAAAACTAGACACTAGCAGACGACAGAACGTTTAGATCATCAGAGCCGTAGGAAGGGTAAGGCGAGCAAGGCGCCGCGGACCAGGTTGCTGGGGGCGTCACGTTGAATTCCTGCAAACCGTGTAACCGTGGAAGTGGATTGTAAAGCACAAATATAGCATTTTTTAGCGTATTGTGTTGGATCAAAGTTCACAACGCTGTAAGAAAGACGTGCTTGCTTGGACTTGGTTTAGTGCTCGCTGCACAATTTCCGGATGTTTTGTTAGCTGATTATTCGTTTTTCCTTGAATGATTAGAAAACTGAAAACTGAAATAAAAAAAAGGTTAAAAGAGAGGCACTTCAGTATACTTGCTTCTTGCTTCTTAAAAGGATGCTTGCACCCGAAAAAATGCAAAAATTGGTGAAAAGAAACGGTTTTTTATTTCGGTTTGGTTAGGTATACTGAAATGTTTATTTTTAGGTTGTGCTAGCGAAATATATTACTGTCATCTCTTTATCACCTTATTTGAGGTTTTTTGATCAGTTGACAAGCACAAATTAATACGGAATCCCATTAGTTTAATAAAAAACACTTTTTTAAAAAATATTTGTTATGCTCATTGTCTTCAACTGTTTAAATCCATAGTACAGGTCTCTAATAGGAGTAGTTACTGTTTAGTTATTTAAGCCTCAATATAATATCTGTGAATTTTTTTTCTTGACATAGGTAGTCGGTGGAAGGGGAAGGGGGGAGGGTGCCGCTCAGTTGGCTCGTCTTGGGCGCCAAGGGGGCTAGCTACGGCCGTCTACATCATGACACTGGTCGACGAGTTCTCTCGTTTCGTAATTGCATTTGGCATACTGAATAAACAAGCAGAGACCATTGCACGCAAGCTATACTCAAAACTTTTCGTTTGATTTAGTCCATGTAGAACCATAATAAGCGATATGGGGGAAAGAATTCGCCAATGAAGTATGCGCACCATTAAATACTTTACTTAACGTAAATCAAGTAAACTTCACTCCAAATACCTCTTGGGTAGGAGACGGCGTCGAAATTTGCAACAAATCAATACCAACAATCTTGAGAAAAATCGTAGCAGACGACCCCCATGCTTGGGATGATGGATTGTGAGCAGCAGGCATAGCTCTGAATTCCACACCTCATAGTGCTGTATTGATTTCACCTCATTTCCTACACTATTGTCAGATTGGAAACAAGACTCCAAAAAGCATTTAAAGTGGTGCCTAAGCAAAACGCTATTGCGGTTCAGAAACAGCAGAATTTCTATATAAATCGGCACTTCCGTACGGGTTCCTTACTGATGATTACATTTTAATTAAATCGTTCATAAAATTGCAAATTCCGAGAGACCACGAAACCGAAATACAACGACCTAGTTTCACCCAGTCAGTGGCGACATGCAGCGAGAGCTTTCGCAACCGTTTCTCAAAGATATGAGAAGAAACCTGTCAAGCGTGAATATTGTGAGCCATGTACTTCCGAGCTATGCAGAAGTGAATAGGCTTAGAGCAACAGAAATATGAAGATAAACACAGACTAAGACTAACTCATGGTTACTTTACACGTTCAAGTACAAATACACCTGAAATCAGGCTTAAACGCAGCTTCGATCAAGCAAATACCACGTAGTTATAGACTGTACAGAATTTGATAATGGAGAAAAACCATACAAAATTGATACTTGCAAAAAACCTGTAACCGGCATTTACATGACATAGACATGACATAGTAGAAGGAAAAGCACACAATACCACACAGAACAACACAATAAAAATGTTCACTTAAATTTTCGGCGTATTATGGCATTTGCGTTCATCAGAAGTTAGTTACGAGTTACTACGTTCTTTTAAAATTTATGCAAGAGGTGAGAACCACTGATTTATATCATGCGTTACATCTGGAGTGCCCACTTCTGTCAAAAGTTTTGATGCGAGAATCGGCTGCACAAGGCGATCAGTGTTTGCATATGCAGGATTTTGGATGTTCATGAGTGGTATGCAATTCTTGGAGGAATGTTTGATCGCAAGTGACTCCAGTGCCCTGAGATGGCAGTCATTTTTGTGTGTTGGATTTTAAGAGAACAGAAGCCTTAAACATCCATACGAAGTGGTTACTTACGTTCCAGGGAGAAGTGAGAAGTTACATAAAGTTCTCAAAGACCATGGTGTACTCTGCTTTTTCAAGCACCCTCCCAACTTGAAGAAGTTACAGAACCAAGAGTAACATGTTCCCCTCCCCCCACCTTCCCCGAGTTCAGTGCCCGTTGGTGATAACCCACCGCCACCCCCACCAGTTCCAAGCCATCGCTATGCAACTATGCTGAAGACCTGACTCGTCCGGCCCCTCTCCCTCCCTCTCCATCTCCACCTGTCTTTCCAATTGCCCCACCTGTAGCAGTGCAAAATCCCAACTCCATCTTGGAAAGTGTTCCCTCCCACCTGCTCTCGCAAAGTGGGGTCGTATACTGTGTCTCTTGCGGCGAGTGCAGTGCAGTGTACATTGGTGACACTCATCGCAAGCTCGAAGTATACTTTAAAAGAACACGTCGGAGACACCTTAGTAGGAAAGGAGAAAAGCGGAATTGCTCTTCATCACAAAAAAAGAAAAAATACCATCTCCTGGAATAAGGTTTCTGTTCTCTTAAAATACAACACACACACAATGACTGCCATCTCGGGGCTCTGGAGTCACTTGCGATCAAACATTTCTCCAAGAATTGTATACCACTCATGATCATGAACATCCAAAATCTTGCATATGCAAACATTGATCGCCTTGTGTGGCTGATTCTCGCATCAAAACTTGACAGAAAGTGGGCCCCGGCACTCCAGATGCAACGCACGATATAGACCAGTGGTTCTCACCTCTTGCACTAATTTTAAAAGAACGATGTAGTGACTCGTAGTTTTCTGACTAACTTCTGATGAAGGCGAACGCGATAATTCGCTAAAACTTTAAGTGAATGTGACACTTGCGGCTCTCAGATCAAATATTGTAAAAAAAATTGTCATCCGCTCATAGTGATTGTATCAAGCATTTAAGCGGACGAATAACGTCAAGCCTAAAATTGTTTTCCGCAAACGGCACAAAGTAATGCATAACTTACTGTTGATACCCCGAAAGAAAAGCCACGTAAATGCTCGTCGGATGATTTTGCTTGTAAAAATCACGGCAGCAGCTAAATAAACATGAAAAACCTGAAGTATGCTAACCGTACAAATCACGTACCCGATCTATGATTTTATTTCAATAAAAACATGAGTTTCATGCACTAATTCCGCTACATTAGAGCAACAAACGTATTAAATACAAAATTACAGTTCAAAACGATAACCTACACAAGTCACGATCTTAGTAGCTTTACCGCAGTACGATAAACTGCTATTGGTAATAAATAAGAAATAATTGAGTCATCCATGCTAAATGGACAGGGTCTCCTGTGTCTGTCAATTTAACAACAATGGTGATACTGTTTCAGACATTAGTCGATAAACAGTATTATACATGTCAATGAACTCGGTTGCAGAATTTAGATTTAAAAAAAATCCGATAGGCCCAAGATTCTTTTTGGATAACATAACGTAGAGATTTGTAGAAACGTAGAAATACCTAACTGTAAGGCTTTACCACTCCTCAGAGTGTAAGCAATAGCCAGAGTAAAATTACCATAGCTATTTTAGCACCGAATAATAAAAACACGAACGTCGTACACACATTGCATAGGTAGGCTAACCAAGCCAATTGCAAAGATCATAGAATTAAGCAATAAGGTCAACTCACTGTAGCGTTACAAGTATAGATATATAGACTCTTGGTTCAGTAGCTTATATAGAACCTTGCATATAGAGTATCTTGCAAGTAAAATAATCTAGAGTCTCCGCAAGCGATATATAGCATCTTCGCTAAAACTACAGTATTGGACAATGAAATTTAGGCAGTTCAGAAGGGGCAACTACAAGTCTACATCGATTAATCATGTCTGGTTATGGGAAATCCTTAAATATTACGAAGTTGTTAAATTCAATAAGCGAATAATAATAACCGCAAAATAAATACAATACTGTGTCTGCTATTGCAACTGAAAAAATAAATTTTGTTGACCACAGAATGAAGTCAGTCAATCACATAAACTGCAAATCTCTATTTATGGAATCTGGATAGTCCAAGAAAATGTGATGGTTTGTTCACAGTCTCAGGAAAAAAGTATCATTATGTGTGACAAAACTTAGTATTAGCAAAGTATTCGATTGACTTTAAAATACTCCATTAATCCATTTAGTTAAACGTATAAATAGAGCAACAGTTTTAAAATTGATTTTATTTTAAAATCGATTTGAAAGTCAATTTTGCGGTTTTATTTTAAAGAAATGCATCCAAGAAACGTTGAATTTAGGAATAAAAAAACCGTGGAAAGACAAGCCTAGGGAAAAGAAACCTGGAAAAAACAGCCAATGAAAACAAAAAAAAAAAAAAAAAGAGAAAGATTTCCACAGAACAAAAGCCCAAGGAAAAAGGAATGGACAGTAAACTGCCAATGGAAAAATGTGCCATGAAAATTCTTTTTTTTAAATGTCGGAGATAACTGTAGGAAACTAGCCGAAGGAAAACAATACAAGGAAAATTGTCGAAGGAAAACAAGCCGAGGAAAAAACTGAGAAAAGAAAAAGCAGAAGGAAAAAAACGTTTCCTAGCGAAATTTCTTACCTAACCTAGGTTAGTTTAATATCACTAGTGCGTGGTGCAGTGACAACCCGGACTACTGCACTGTGACTGAGGTTGGCACTAATGGCCTAGTTGTCAACGCGCCGTTAAGCCTCAAACCCCCCCCCCCAACCCAACCTATAAAAACACTAAACAAAACAGTAAATAGTTTCCTTTGGTTATATCCGTGGCCTTTTTATCGCGCTTCTTTTTATTCTTTGACTTTTTTACAGTCTTTAGTTTAATCCACAACCGGAGTTTCATTTTCTGCAGTGTGTTGCCGGCAGTTGTGATTAGTAGAGGTTTTACAATGTTTATTCTTCCCGCACGAATCCTCCCCCCCACCCCCGCGCCAACACGTCCCCCTCCCTAATGTGAAGCGCCGTCTGATTCAGTAGTGTCTGATGGACCATGCCGAGAAATGAAGCTCCTGAGTTTAATATTTTCAACAATCAAGAACGAAAGTTAGAGGTTCGAACCTCTTAAGTTGAATCAAGTTGAATTGAAGATTTATATTATCAAGATATTATTAAGAAACTGTAAGCTGATCTGGTTGAACGAATACCGACCATGTTGATGTTTTTGTGACCTTGTATTCCGTGCCCCCTCTCCATTAAGAGGTTGCCTCAGTATATATCGTCGGCTGGGAATCAAAGTTTAAGTTTGGAAGTGATCGTTTCACGACAATCTGGTCACAAAACAGAATAATTCAACCTCACACAAAAGTTTCCAATATCAACTGAAGTGTTGCGAATTAGACTTCAACCCCTTTCGTAGTTTTATTTTTGGTTGGTTTGAAGCGGGGATTGCCTCCAGCGTCCTCCCCCCCCCCCCCCTCAGTGATTCCACCGCTGGTTCAGTCAATAATTAAAAGAAAAAAGAAAACTAAGCCCAATGTTTCCGGAATTTTCATTTGCTGATTGCATTTTGTCGGTGAATATTAGTTCCCAAAGTAAAATCATTAACACTATTTTCTTACACCCACAAAGGACAAAAGTGCATTACACCAATGTTTAAACCGCACCAAGCCTTGTCCTATCCAGACAACCTTATTAAAGCTCAGTCTGCAATTCGGCTTCTACCCGCATGTGAGAAGTGGACTCATCATCCTAGAGTATCTAACAGACTTAAAACTGACTTAATGTCGTACCTATTCGTTGTAACAGTTAGTTTATTATTATCCAACCTGTAACATGAAATATGCATATTCGTCATTTTCTGAAACGAATACCTTAAAACAATTGAACTTTCGCTGCCATTCACGCTCTGGAGGAAGTAATCCATAAAGGAGCGCAGCAGAGAAGCTAAAATTTTTCTGTCTAAATTTCATTGTCCAATACTGTACATATAGTCTTTGAGAGCGACATAATCGAAATTATAAGTAGAGCACAACAAAAATCGTACAAATCATTACGTCAAGAGATAGGGAAATTTTTCGCGTGTAAGACGCAGCCACGTACCTATAAGATCCCCGGAAATTACTAAACTATACGATCAGCTGACACACCAATCGATATTATGTTTAAGCCATACATGAATAAAATAGTAAACCAGACGATCAGCGCACGTAAGACATCAATAGTATTTCATACATAATTAGTCATACATGTAAGATAAATTAAATCGCTCATAAGTTGAGTCGTACATGAGAGACACACGAGTCTCTAATATGTTTAAAAGTCACATATAAAAACTGATAAATTACCATATGATTAGCCATACATGTAAGACACATCAGTCGATAATATGTTCAAGCCATATATTTGAATAAATCTGTAAACCAATGCGATGAGCCGTACAAGTAAAGACAAGATCATATCAAAAACCAAAACTGATAAAAGGGTCGCCGAGTTCCGAATGGTTTGGCCTTTCAAAGGATTGATATCAACACACCAAAACATTCGCCAAGTTAATCGCACCGCTTAATAGTTCGAAGGTAAAACGAAAACTACTAGAACATAGCTACTTTCGGTAGCAATGTTCAAGTTTTCATTTAACGTCCAAAGTATTATTCGGTGCAATTAGTTAGCAAATGTTTAGGTGTGTTGATGTCACTCCTTTGAAAGGCTGAACCATTTGGAACTTTTACCAGTTTTGGTTTTTGATATACAGGGTGTTTAAAAAAAAATTCTACACGTCGATGTCGAATTTTTCTAAGTTCAACAACCATTCCCCGTCGCTATAACCCTTATCCCTGACCTCAGTAAAGAAATAATGAAAGTTATTCCTGACCTCAAGAAAGCAAGCTTTTATTTGCTTTTCAAACAAATAAGAATGCAAAAGGTAACAAAAGCATGTGACAACCAAGGTTGGTGGGAAGGGGGAGGGGGGACGAAAACAAACAATAAAAGCCCATAATTAGATTTCAAGTAAGAAGAAATAAAAAAAAACCATTTATTTGGCCATAAAGCAAAATAGCTAAAATAAGGCTTTTACGGTATTTGGATTCCAAATAAAAACGCAAAAGGAACAAACGCATGTGGCAACCCTGATTGGTGGGGAGGGAGGGGGGGACCAAAACAAACAATATGTGCATTTATTTTTTAATTTCAAATAGAAAGAAACAAAATATTTATTTGGCGTTCAAATAAAATAGCTAACATAAATGCATTTACAGTATTTGGATTTCAAATAACAATTCGCAAATGGAACGTATCCACGCCTTAAGTGAAGATGATCCCGATCGACACATTCAGTTCAGTGAGGAATTCCTAGATTTCAAATAATAATAAAGCAAAAGAAAAAGCACATGTGGAACCCTGGTGGGGGGGGGGGATGAAGACTTTGCCACGGTCCTCCGTCCCATTGCTGGGCCAGATAGGCTAATCTCTAGAAGGCTGATGTTTGACATTTTGTTTCAAACCAGTTATAACGTACATTAAGTTCATCATTAAGGTTTAGAGACAAAGAAAGATGTTCCAGGTAATTGAATCACGAACGAAGGTGCTCGAACTGTCTCCATCAAGTAGTATTATATGACCCTTTGAGTGATTAGTATGTCTTTGTGTTATGGCCTCTACTACAAAACTATACTAATAAGGGCCATACCCAACTTTTCCGTAACGCTTCCAATGATATGGCTGCTGGCTAGGCTTTGTATTGTATGTTGTGCGCGCGTTAGTATGGTGGTGCAATGTATGGGGAGGGAGGTTGATGATATTTTGTTGCGTCCAACTGGCTAGCGAACAAAATTGGCTAGCATGGACTGGGGTAACTCTTTCAAGGGTATTGAGATGATTTGTATGGGAATGCAAACTATTTTCATCAGTACTTGGTTCCATCTTCATCTGTACTAAAAGAGAAAGTTTTATTGATGGTTCCATCTTCGTCTGTGCTGAAAGAGAAGTGTGTACGAAAGCATGTGTACGAGAGAAGTGTGTACGAGAGCATGGGCAGTACTCGCAATGATATTGGAGCTTTTTTAGTATGGTTTGTAATGTGTACAAAGGCATGGACTCACGGCGTTATTGGAGAGTTTTAGTAAAGCTGTGAACAAAAACAAGGTGGCTAGGTTCTTGACTGAAAGAAATTTTGTGTGGTTGTAGGATCAAGGCTGGTTCCGTCTTCATCTACACCTTGACTGAAAGAGAAAAATCTTTTGATTTGTTGGAGATCTTTTTGTTGCTATTAGTATATTAGAGGTTTTTCATACCCCGCTTTAGGTGGTGGTTACATGTTAAAGTTTATGGTGATTTTTTAAACATATGACAGAAAGCTTTGACGGTAGTATTTTGATGCTGCATACATCAGCGCGAAAAGCATAGACTTACGATGCTATTGGAAGTTTTGTATGGGTTATACAGTGTACAAAAGTATGGAGGTAACGAGATGTTAGTTTTGTATAGGATGTAGTGTACGCAAAAGCATAAACTTACGATCTCTGTGTTAACTTCATGCTGTGTTTAAATTCGTAAAAATGACACAACTTTTTTTCCCGATAACACTTATTGTTGAAGTTGAAAAGGGCTAGGACATAGTGTGTAGAATGGTAATACTTATGATCTCAGAGTTTCCCAAACTCTTCCTCGGACCACACTTTTTCTTTGCTCTTCCTACGGATGGTGGTGAAACCATGTAGGATTGAGAAAGATGACAGTCTCCTTTTGACGTGGCCCTTTGTGTGAAAAGGATGTTGGCTCAGAGTTTCGCACACATCCAGTTCAACTGGCTGTGTACGAGTTTTTTACTGCTGACTTTGTTGGAAGGTTGGAGTATCGCGAAAAAAAAAGGATGTTGGCTCAGAGTTTCCCAAACTTTTTCTCGGACCACACTTTTCTTTGCTCTTCCTACAGGTGGTGGTGAACCATGTAGGATTGAGAAAGACGATAGTCTCCTTTTGACGTGGCCCTTTGTGTGAAAAGGATGTTGGCTCAAGAGTTTTCCCAAACTCATCCTCGGACTTTTCTTTGCTTTTCCTACGGGCGGTGGCAAAACCATGTAGGATTCAGAAAAATGACACCGATCACAGACCCATAGGGTCTGTGGCTCAGAGCGGGGAAATCTTTGTCGGAGATCTCACCTGTCGGCGCGAACACAAAAAGGGTTTGGCTCGGAGTTCCCAAACTCCTCCTCGGACCACACTTCTCTTTGCTCTTCCTACGGGTGGTGGTAAAAGCCATGTAGGATTGAGAAAGATGACAGTCTCCTTCATAGTGGTCCTTTGTTTTTTCATATTTTATTAAACATGTAAGTCGGGGGAGTTTTATCCTCTGGAGATAAGACACAAACTGGAGTGAAGCTCCAGAACCTAAACCCGTTACACAATGATAAAGAGTGGTACACAAGCTGGAGTGAAGCTCCAGAAAACTAGACCCGTTACACAAGCAAGAGTACATGAAATAAGCTTCCTGACTAACATCTCTCTCTCACTTCCCCCCGGCGAGTAGGGCTTTACACGTTTGTTGGCAGTCAGCATGGATGAAAGGCTCAGTCGTGTCCAATTTAAAATGTGTTTTGACGAATCTAACGACTCGCCAGTCGTTGGTGTCTTTGGCCATAGGACTAAATTTTGCTAGAACGCGGCTCATGGACAGACCACTCGCCTTTTGGTATAGAAAGTATAGGCAGTATTGTCCGCATACGACGCTGCAAGGCCCCTGCAAGGTTGTGAGATTGTAGGTTTGAACGTCGAGTTTCTCTTGAGAAAACTTAAAATATGGATGTTTCGAGATTTTAAGCCGTAGCTGTCGAAATAGTCCACGCTCGCTTTCCTTCTGTCGAAATAGATGGCGACGCAGTGGCTACCGGGATTCATCGCAGGGTCAAGGTTGACGATGTAAGCTTCTTGGGAGGGTGTCTCGGGCGACTGGTCGGAAGCGTACACTCCCCCGAAACGAGGGTCGAGCCTGCCATGACGTCTGGCCGCAGCCCTCAGTTCGTGGGTCTGCATCGTTTTTTCTAGTGTTCGTATAGCACGTTCCTGGCCTGGTCAATCTCGAGAACGGTTTGGTGGACGATATACAGCACCAGGTTGATGGTGTCGGTGAGTGCTTGCTTGAACGTCACGTCGACTCTGAGAGCTCCCTGCTTAATTAGGTTGTAGTTGCACTGTCCCTGGCTTTTGTCGGCGGTCAAGTCGAAGGCGTACAAACAATTGCCCAGCGGATATTCGGCGTATTGGAGACGTGGGGTCGAGTCGGAAGTCAGCTTGCCGAGCGACTGGAAGAGCGAAAAATAGTTTCTCACATACAGGTCGTCGGTGTAATCGGGCTTGTAGGGAATGGCCCGAATCGTTTTTCCATCCACCTGTAAGGCGAGATAGTTGACGTTATAGTGGTGGAAATTATATGGGTTCGCGGCGTAAGCACCGTTGTAAGCATTGTTCGAGACGAAACCCAGCAGGCAGAACGATGGCAGTTTTCTGAGCACGACGTTGTCGAGATTGCCCTGGCGGGGTCCGGTGGGAATGGTGAAAGTCTTAACCTCCACGTGGCGGATGGGGTACTTGGCGGTATTGGTCATGAGCGCTTCCGCGAAGCCGATGAGTACCGAGGGGGATGGCACGACTCATCAGATGTAGAGGACGGCACTCGTGATGTTGACGCGGTAGTCTGGATTAGCTTCCGAAGTCATCAGGCAGAAGGCATCCTTGATTCTTTTTGAATTTCAGTCTCAATTTGACGTTGTTGAGCAGCAGGCGGTCTTGCTGGAAAAGGTCACAATGGGGCCTGCCGTAGAGATCGCCTACCTTGCTGTATTTGACGAGGCTGTTGCGATGCACGAAACCCTGGTTCCTCGCATCGTTCACGATGCTGGCTCCATCAAAGTGTCCGGTGTCTTCAACAGCTGTGTTGTAAGGTGACTGTTTTTGCCATCGCCACCATGGGTCAGGAGAGTCTCCAGGTAGCTGCGGTAGACATACCCATTGTCCGAATTGGATATATGCTTGCCGCTCACTTCGCAGTCGCACTGGGAAAACAGAGAGTGTAGGAGTAGATTCACGGGCGCTACATCGTTAGCGGCGGTCAATGTCGTCGAGGCTCCCTTGACCACCTTGCATCGGATGTGGAGGTAAGACTGGCTTAGGTCCAGCAGGCAGTCGGCGGCTCCGGGCACTACGAACTCAATGGGGGCACCGTCGCTTAGAGTGGCTAGAGGATGGTAGGCCACTAAGGTCTCATCGTTTACGATAACCTGCATTGGAGGCACGAAGAACAGTTCCAACTCTTCTTTGGTGCAGGCAGGGCACCGAATTTCTGTCCGGCTTCAACAGCATGGTGGGCTCTGAATGAACAGTTTTCTGGACGTACGCGGTATTTCTAGTCGACAAAGTTCGCCTTACTTCTTGGAAGATGGCGTGAAGGAGCTTTGCGATGTCGTACGAGGACGTTTCCCTCCCGACTGACCTTTCTTTAGAAGGCAACACTTCTTCCTCTTTCGACCTGTTCTAGACTGTCCTCCCATCACTACTGCAACAATGTCTCGTTTAGCCGCGTCCCACCTCTTTTTGGCAGCCTTCTTAAAGGATGTCCCCCCCTGAACATCGTCCAACAGCTTGGAGCCGCTTCTAAGCGCGTACCTTCCTACTCCGGAGAGACTGTTTTTAATAAAGGGGAGAGCCGACCTGAACACACCCCCCAGGAAATCCCCGAATCCTGATCCTCGTTGTATGCGTCAGCCAGAAAAGTACAGGGCCCCTCCTATCTGATTTTTCGTACAATAGTGGCCGACGCATACTCGAGGGTCCAATCTAACGTAGGGCATGCGCATCTCGTTTTTTCCACGTCCGATCGGTCGACCCTTCTGGAAATAAATGATGCTCCGATCCTAACGACGGGCTATCAAATAGGCAAAAGCAAGTTGAAAGGTTTCTTTTTAGCTGTTGGGAAAAGATTTCTGAAAAGGGTCCCGAAAGCCCCACCCTTCTGCCTAGTTCTCGTCCGCCTAGTCCTCTTAACCCACCTCTTTCGCCAGCACATGATCAGGGACGACGCCTAAAATGTAACGTCACGCTAACCTCTCCCGAACTGAATGGTACCTTTCCCCCATGTCCGTCATTAAGTAGACCGTTACCGTTTCGAAATCGCGCCTAGCGAGAGGACGATAGTAAGGCTTGGTGAAGATCTCGTCCCCCTCGTTTATTCTAACTACCTGTAGCAAAGGAGCCAGAACATCGCCCACCATAGTCTCGTTCACAATGTTGGTGTATACAAAAATACTGTTCAGAAATTTCAAGGCGAGTCGCCCAACTTGCCCAACTTTACCCAAGTTGCCCAACTTTACCCAAGTTGCCCAACTTTACCCAACTTGACACCCGTGATAAATTTGTCAAAGTTGATGTCTGGAAAACCGAGCGTCTTCAGCAACGCCTTGTCGATCATGCGACCCATTATTTCTACGGAGGTGTTACCTTTCTCGGGGGACAGCACTTGGTTGGGCATGACGAGAGTGATCATGTTCAATCCCGCGTTGTAATTAAATTCTGGGTACTGTTCGACATCATTCCTGTTTCGAATAAGGCGGTTTAGTCTGGCCACGATCTCCTCTCCTCAGCGATAAAATCCTTGGGGTAGATAGATGGGCAGAGTCGAGAGATGCATGATGTAGGACAGCCACCACCCTCTGTCGTTGAATTGATCGTTGATAATCTCTATAGGCACGGGGCCTCCTCCGTGTTTCGTATTTGGTTCCACGAAGACGTCGTAATAGCTCTCTTTGAACTTTCTGTCTCTTCTTTCCCATCCCAGAAACACGGACATGCTGTAAGAGAAGCACAGTCTGACCCCCGTGTGGAACTTGTTGACGACGGTGACGAGCCGCTCGTTCTCATCGTAGCTGAACACGACGAGCGGCTGCTCGAGAGCCTTGACTACCCAGAGGTTGAGAAATTCTATAATGTTTTTCATCCTGTAATTCACTAGGCCGACCCCCACAACGACCACGTCCTGGTCCAGCCTCTTATCCCCAACTTCCAATTCCGCTTTGGAGGCCTCGGCGGCGGCTTCGGTTTCCGCGTAGGCGTCGATATCGAACGTGGGGAACTTGACGTAGGTACGCATTCTCAGCTGCAAGTTCATGATGCTCTGTTCCGTCACGTTGTTCCATTTCCTGGTTAATTGCACTTCGGCGAAGCCCACGTCCCAGTCGCTCGTCAGGCTCACTCTCTGCGCCAGTTTGGTGGTGTTGTCGTTCAGGGCATTGTTCGGAAACAGGTCCAGACTGGCATTCGCCGGCAAAGTCATGTAGAAAAATCTCCCTCTATCACAGCTTCTACAAGTCTCTGGTGGGGATCATATGGTTGGGGGAGGCGTCGTAACCCTCGAATGAAACGTAGTACTTTTTCTTGCACCCTTTCCCCCTCGTTTTCAGGACCTTGTCTACCTTGTGGTAGTCTGCGCCTTCGTTTTTAACCACTCTCTGAAGTTCGTGCAGGTAGAATCGTTCTTTGATGATTTCCCCGTTGTAGTCTTTTAGCCTCGCCGTCACCCGGCCCAACCCTCCTTTGGGTACCAGAATGTGGGTCACGAAAAATATCTCTCTGGACCACATGACTTGGTAAGCTTTGTCGAACTTGCCCTTCGCGATGGATATCCTGACTTTGTCTCCGACAGCCAGAGGGATGTTATATTCTTCTTCTTCTTCTTAGCCAAGGCACGGCCCAACTTCTTCAAGTCCCCGCCGTAGATCTTGCACCACAACGTTTTGTGGTTGACGTCGTCGAGCGCCATTTTCGTTTTGGAGTGCACGCTCTTGTTGTAGGCGTCCACAATCTTTTGAATCACGGGCACGTACTTTAAGGTCCCTTTGGCGATGAAGTGCTTGTGCAAGAGATTCTTTAAAATTCTCTGGAAGCGTTCAATCTTGGACGACTTCACGTCTTCGTTCTCGGTGGTGTAGAATTGATGTTACGGTTCTGGAAGAGATCCTGGACTGCTTGAGCTCGGAACTTGCCACCGTTGTCCGAAGTGAGAAAGCTAGGGGTGGAAGGCATGCGTCGAAACATCTTTTCGAAAGCGCGGACCATTTCGGTCACCGATTTTGTTTTCAACATTTCCAGCCAGGCTTTGCGACTGAAACCGTCCACGCAGGTGAGAATGTACCTGTACAGCTCGTTGTAACGTTTCAGGCTGATCATATCGCTGACATCGCATTCCATGTGACTGCTCACCCCACCCGTGATGATCTTGTTCCTGGGAAATTTGTACCTGACCGCTTTGTGGATGGTGTGAGCATCCTGCCGCTCCAACCACTCTTTGATCCGATCGATATCGTATTTTTTCCCGTCCTTCTTGGCTCTGGCTAGTGGTTTGGACGCCGTGCCGTAACTGGAAGCCTCTCCCCAGAACGTTGTAGTAGATCTTGTTCAGGTATTGCTCCATGGTTTCCAGTCTTGGGGGTGTTGGACCCTAGCGCTCCTCCACAGTACGGGTGTCGAATAGACGGGCCTCTTCGTCTTCTTCTTCTCTTCCTTCTTGATCGGCGATATGGGAGAGAGCACGGACGGTGTCAGGACGGGCAGTGAGAGGCTAGTCGTTTGCCTCAGCACGGTTCTGACGGTGGAGGACGCCGAGGGAGTTGTCGTTGTTGCAGCGGCGGTGGTAGTGGCTGGTTCTAAACTGCTCCACGAAAGCGTCCTTTTGCTGTTCCAGCTGTCCTATGAATTTGGCCTTGTAGTCGAGAGGCAGGCTGTCGTTTTTCAGGATGACATCGGTTTGAGTCCGTATGGCAACCAGTTTTCCATAGAGAGCTCCTTCGGGCAGGTACTGAAACGCGTGAGGCTGAGCGGCCAACGCCAGTGTGGCGTTCTCCATCGGCGGGCGACTCATTTTATATTCATCTTCGGGCAGGAGTACCATCTTCCGTAACAGACTCACTCTGTCTTCTTCTTTTTCTACTTGTTGAACAGTCCTCCCAAGAGGGATATGGCCGCTGGGACGAGGTATTGAATGAACCCTCCCGACTGCACCAGAGCCTGTATTCTGGCCTTAAACGACGCTTTCTTGGAGCCGATGAGTCTGATTTGTTTCTTGTATCTTTTCAACTTGGTCCTGGCTGCTGGACTGACAGGGAGTCGATTGTTGAGCAGGTTCAAGGCTATTTCTGACAGACAGTCGATCTGCGACTTGTTGGCGATTTTCAGTAAAGCCGCTCGCTGGCGTTTGTTGATCTTGCACAGCGTTTGTAGGAGAGCGCTGTGCTTGCGTACCCTTTCCATCTCGCGTCCTCAGAGCGAATAAACAATGCAAGGGGCTTAGTCGCGAAATATAGACATTCTGAGCCTCGTCAGGTCGCTGGACTTGGAGTGCAGGTCCACCAGCAGGTAGCCGAAATTCTTTAGACCAATGGCATGCTCGTAGGCCTCCACGAACTGTTTGGTCTTGCGGGGGTAAACTTGCGAAGCGAAAGTGGTGATCTGTCACTTGTCTTTCAGGTTGCGCAACAGGACGTAATAGTGGCTGTTAAGCGCTATGGTCAGCTGGTTCTTGCCCTGGCAGTACAGATCCTGAATCAAGTAGGAGATGCTGAACTTGTTGTGGTGTCCGAAACGTGTGAACCATTCGGCCATGTCGCAACCCGCGTTCCTCACGTTCTCCATCTGGTCGTCGAGCACGAGAAGTTTCTCTACCGAGGCGTCGTAGTAGTCGGGCGGCATGGGAAGCCCCTTGTGAAATCTAATCTTGTCCCTATACTTCTCCATCCACGCCTGGTAGTTGTTGTAACACTAATGTATCCGTTCGATTTTGGTATCCGTCATCTCGTCGAACCGGTCTATCAGTTTCAGAGTCCAGCTCGTCTTGCCCAAAGATGTAGGACCGGAAACGATAGCATTGAACGGCGTTTTAAACTGGAGAAAACCTTCTATAACGACAGCCATTGGGAGTAGAAGAGAGATAGTGTTAAAAGTATGAGAGAGTGAGAGAGAACATGTAGGAGAAAAGATAGCGAGAGGACCGAATGAACTACCAACCCACCCCCACCTCTTTTTGAACTCTCCCTCTCCTCCTCATCTCCCCTGGGGGGTGGGGGGGGGGGCTGCAGCACTCTTCGCCCCGACCCGCGGCCAGGGCGAAGAGTTGGAGTAGAATGAAACGAAATAAAAGTATTCCAGAACGGCTTCTTTGATGGGCAGACAGTGAGGATGCGGTAGATTTCCCACGAGGAGTAAGTTCACGAGGAAAGGATCTCGTAATCGCCGAGCTTCAACAGCAAGAGACACCATTCCCTGGTCGAATAAGACAGGCAGTGATCATGCGACGGTTCACAAATGCTAATAAAGTGAGGCGTAGACTTTAGACTAGCCTTTTCGAAGAAAGGATAGAGTTCGTGCCTGTTCAGGGATGCTAGAACTGCATCGTCCGTTCGATTGGCCGGCATGGCACCAAAACAAATCTCGGCCCAGTTGTGCTTCGCGGACGCGTCGAAAGAAGAAGAAGGTGGAGGAGGAGTAGGAGGAAGGGGCCTGTTGAGCAGTGCGGCTACGAAATTCAAGATCAAGAACAAGACGAAAATAAAATTTTTACCCAGCTTGACGTAGGGATGCTGAATAAAATGGTCTACGTTAATGCTGACACCCGACATGGCGAAGGGAGGACGAGAGACTGACTGACGTTTCAGTCGGGAAGCCTCATACTTTATAGACGTTTAAAAAAAAAAAGAAAAAAATCAGTGGGGAGGGCGAGCGTGCGTCTTCATCGTCGAGGACTACTTTTGGTAAACGTTAGGATGTAAGACTTCTCCTTGCAGAGCGGTCTACGAGGAAAAGTGAACTTGTAATGACTGATCGTGCGATGCTGCATGCTTAATGAGAAACCAGGTTCCATAGCGGTCGTGAAACAAGGTCTAGTAGGAGTGGTGCCGTTGTGTTTCATGGTGACAGCCGAAACACAAGACGGTTATCCGACCGAGGCCTTCGGCAAAGTTGAAGCTAAACCACGGCTTGTGGTCGAAACCGTTGAGAAATCTATCCACCTTCACGCGGTTAAAATAGTTCAATGTCAGTTTGCCCACGTAATCTCTCACGTTTTGTAACAGGGGCATCATGGGCAGCACATTTTCTCATCACTCCACCATCCCCGTAGTCGGCAGCAAGGTACGGGATTGGGTAGTGGTGAGGGCCCATGGTGAGGCTGCTTGTTGGCTGCCTTTTTCACCAGAACGAGACCGGCATCTTTCAAATACCAAACGTGCTTGAATTCGACTGTGACTGCCATTTTATTAAAGATGTCGGAACTGGAAGTCGTCATCCTAAGTTGGAGGTAGGAACGGGGAGAAAAAAAATGCAGAGTTAAAACCAGACTACGATTTTTAGGGGGGGGGGGGGAAGATAGAGAGAGAGAGGGGTTGCGGACCAAAAAACAGAGTTAAACAAAACTAAGAAAAGGGGCTACAAACTAACTACATCTTTTTTTAGACCTACAGTTCTTTAGTGCACAGGCAGGGGTTGGAATTTTTAACCGGATTGGGTTTTAATTTGAACACTACGTCGATTGCTGGGACGGTTCTGTAAGCAAAAGTGGGCGAAAAGTCGAAAAATCCTTCGCAGGAAAAAGCTTCGCTCGGAAATATTTCCATTTTATGCCATCCAATCTCGTTACGAGTTACGAGTTACGAATACCAGAAGCCCATGTCGGTAAAGAACAAACGGACGAGGTTAATTACCCATTACGCATCTTAAACTTAACGTCACACGTGCGTGCGATAGTTGTGAGTGCGGTACGTAAGCGTCAGGCAGCTAAGTTACATCATGCTGCGAAGGCAAATAAAAATAAAACTGGTAAAGATTTTGAAGTCGGAACTAAAGTTTACATACGAAATCACCCTAAAAGTGACAAATACCGTTGTTTTATAAAAAAAATGGCACCAATTTACATCGGAAATTACGAGAGCGTTAAAGAGGTTAATCCTGTAGCTTATCGGCTTGAAAATTTTAATATGGGTATTATTTCCATTATGTATAACATATAGATAATTTACGTGAACAGATTGAAGGTAAGCGTTACCCAGTTAGTAAAGCGAATTCTGAAGAATTTTAAACTTAAATCTACAAGTAGTTACTGTGTTTCTTCTGAGTCTTCTTTCGGCCAGCAGTAGCTAGATCTAAAATAATTTCGCATACAAATCGTGGTGTTGCTTGTAGACTGAAAGAAATAGCGTTTAAATGCAAATAATCTGGCGACACTCGGGAGTTAACGCTAATGTTAATTACTTGTGCGAATACTTAAGTAAAAGATTGATTGAATTAATAGTGTGATTTAGTAATGAATTTGTAGAATAACCGATTTTTCACCAAAAGATTAACACTTTTTTTTATGAATAAAATGAGCTAACCTAGCCCGCTAATCTACCTTGTAGTAAAAATCTAACCTATTGTTAGCAAACGGCAAACAGAAACAGGGGATGATGATTCTTTAAGTCATTCGTTTACTGATTCAAGAATAAATGATTTAGAAATATCAGACAATTTTCACAATTTTGCATGAATTAAAGGTAATGGCGGAATTTTCTTTCTTTTTTCCCCATCCTCTCCTTTTTCTTTGCTCTTTCTGTATATTGGTTGGAAGTTCATTGGACATTTCGTCATAGGGATTTAAGAGGATGATCAGAACGGGATCTTCTAGTTCGAAGTTCAGATTAGCCTAGTCGGATGGTGGCATGCCAGAATCTGGGCTGTCCTCTGAAATAAACATTTTCGTAAGGCTAAGTGGGAAGAAGAACTTTCTAGGAAACCGAGCAAGATTGATAGGAGAAACTAACCTTCCAGTTCCCCCGGATCAGGGAAAAGTGAAGAGAGGCTGTCAACTGAATCGTTGGGTGAGTCCCCGGCCGAATTGGGTGGTGAAGGAGCTGGAGAGGCCCAGGCGATGAGGGGGCCGTCACCGGGGAGCACTTGACCGGGCTGGAATTGGTCATGGAAGTAATTGTAACCATGAAGAAGCATGGGGAGTAAACTTCGAAGGTAGTCAGTTGCTCCTGACCACCAATCTTCGTCGGTATTGGTAGTGATGAAGTTGACTAACTCCAGAAGAGCTGCATGAAACTTGCTGAGATTCTCGAGGTTTGCTTGGAGTTCAGCCATCCTGGAAGCTTAGTAAATTGGAAGTGATGCACGAGCATCGGCACGTTTTGGATTAGTAGCCTTTCCTGAGAGGAACGTGGATTTGTTGTTTCAGTTAAACAATTGATCAGCTGATGGTGACTATTGAATTTAGCAAAGCTTAACTCTTAACAATTGGAGGTTTAATTTCGAGTTAAACTTAGCTGATTGTTACCGATATTTGACAACCGATTTTGACAATTAAGATTTTGAAGTATGGATCTTTCTTAGTTGATTGTAATAGTAACCGATGATTGATGGTCACGGTTTTCAAGTGAATTTTCGTGCATCAAGCACTTAGTTTTTTTTCCCTTATTGTTTTTGCACTGATTGATTGTGATTGTATTTTAAGTATTGAAAAATCGTTTTTGCTTCTGCATAATTTTCATGAAAATGTTCAAGTAATTAAGTTTACGTAGCGGGTTTTTACGGGAATAATGTCTGAATTTTGACGCTCAAAGATTTCCCAGACCTTACAGAAAATGTTACTGTTATGCATAGGTAATGTCACCCTGCTGGAACAGTCAAATGAGTGAATTATTGGCAGATAAAAAGCTTAAACATCCCCATAGCATCCATAATTTTAACTTGTTGTTAATGCGCGCTTTCTTGGTATTATTTTTGAATAATTTCTGAGAACCTTAGTTATTATATAACTAGATAGCTTGGCTTAATAAATGCTTTGCTCTTACCTTGGCAAAGCAAGGACGCTTCTTTTCGGGGGCGGGACCTCCGCAACGACAGTTTCCACAGCTTCCCCCTACTCCTTGAGCTAAGGCCTTAGTGGGTCTCTTTACCTTGATGCTATGGCTCCTTGCTATGTATTCTGTATACTCTGTATCTTTATTGATGTATTCCAGTAATGCTATGTATTTTGATGGATGGTCCAGTCCCTGGAGATCAGTGGTCTGGATGGCTCTGGCCTTGCCTGCCCCTAGGGGTAGCTGCTAGCAGAAATTGATCATGGGATACCAGGATATGGTACAGGATGTACCTTGCACCACCAGTGGCAGGTACTGGCGGCAGCTCTTGGTACTTAAGGCCTTGCAGCCCCTTGCAGCCTCTCTCTGGGAGCTGGTCCTTGACCAGCTAGGATCTCTTCCTGAAGTGTGCCACCCTGCTAGTAGCCCTGATCAGAGCATCCTTGAACCACTGGACAACATCTCCTAAGGACAGACCGCGTGGCCCTGGAATGAACCCTGAATTTACCATCCTTCTGGCGTTCTTCCGTTGTACCGGGCACAGCGGGGTTGCACGTGGGAAACAGCAACAAAAAGCAGAAAATATGAAATTTGAACCAAGCAAAATCTACTGCAGCAATGAAATGGGGCCCCAAAAATTAAATCTTAGCCAATTATATGGTAGTTTATTTGTGAGCTGTCAGACGATTTCGAAATTTTTTTTTATCAAGATTTTGGCGAAAGACAAAGAAAAAGGGTGTCCAATATTATACTTTTTCACAAATAAAATAAAAGCCTGCAAAGTGAAAACACAACTATTTTTCAATTTTTTTTTTATCTTTACGTAGGAAATTTCGTCACAGTTTTAAGTACAATTAAACAAAACTCTGGTTACAGCTGCCGGTTAACAGGGCGCAACAATGAACATTTAGAACATGCATCGGCCATTTCATTTTATGGTTTATGTGGCTACAGTTGCCTAAAACGGACGAGTTACAGCGGTTTTGTTTTCTCTCATACTAACAAACTTTCCCCTTGAAACTGAGGCTTGAGATTAGGTAATGTCCCATTTGTTATGGGCGGTTTAACAAACCATTACTATCTAATGGCTGATAGGTCAATTGGAGGTGGGTCACTTTAATCGTTCGATATTCTTCCCAGTTATGTTTGATTTTGTTTCCTTGTTTGTTACACAGGATAACAAGAGGCATTTATCAGAGACCTAGTGTTGTTGAATCAGACTTTACAATCATGAGCAAACAAATTCTAAAAACCAGTGTAATGTTCTATTCCAGTGACCATTTGACTAGAATAAACATTATCGTCTAGGATGGCATAAGGGCAAACAATTGTATAAAATACTATTAAATATAATATAGGCAGGCTAAATAATAAGCAAACATCCAATTATACTGGGCCTTCAATCAACACTCCGCTGTACACAATATTGACCCCACATATGGCCAATTAAATCAATGACAGATTTGTTATGATTTGATTGTATGATTACAATTATCGGAAATGAGTCGAAAGAATGGCATTACGAATTAAGTCGAGAGGTAAACCTAATCATTATGATATTCTCTATATTAATTAAAGGAATCTTGGGTTAATTTAGTAGCGTACGGATCGGTACTAGTTAAGCATAAACAATCTTAGCTATTGCTAATGAGTCAGAATACTTAGCTCTATAATAGAAGCTTGAGTGCGGCCATCGGCCCACGGCTCGGCTAGGCGGCGAAGCCTCGTCGCTAACCCGGTACGGCGATCTGCCTGGCGTACTTCTGGACTGCGGCTTCGGAATTTGACTGGCGTGAACTAGTTAATAACTGTTGTGCGGCTGGTGATCGGATGATATCACACATTCCGAGGTTCGGTTTAAATACTGTGGCGTTATCGGCCATGATCATTCCATTGTAGTATTGATTTATTATTGAAATGCTAAATATAGTAACATTTGGACAGCTTGGGCCCTTATCGCCAAATGGGACCTCTACGCATGTCAATCATTCTATTGTTGCTTTCGGGTTCATTAATTGTTCCCCGTATGCGGCGCTTTGAAGGTATATGCCGCCATCCTGTGTGGGAGGGACTTATTGTTATTCCACAAAGTGATCGATCATGAGCGATGATCTTATCATAATTAAATCTACTTCTGGAAAGTCATTTAGGTTCTACGAGACTGTTGTAAATAATGTCAGCTGGTAATGCCATCCTTTAAACTCTAACAATAGGTGTAATTACACTTGTTCAGTCTCAAATGATCTTGCCACCTCTCGGTCGTCTTTGAAGAAGGACTCCCAATTATAATTTCTATCTGGAGTCGTTTTGATCTATCTGTATAAATACTCGGCTTATGCAATTTAATAAATGTATGATATTTTGCAAATATGCATCTAATTAATTAATTGTATTGTTTCTGTTATGAATATTAATTAAGCCATTATTAATTTCCCTACATAATCCCTGTTCATTCTAAAATCATGGTACCTTTTTAGTGGTTCCTTATTTTAGCTTCCAAACCTAGCTCATTTATAACAGAAACTGCTTTACATAATTAAGCAAGAATTTCGCATTCACCGACGGCCCAAAGTTAATTGTCGTGTGACTAGGAAAAACACACCTTTCTTCGTAATAAAAAAACAACCTTCACAGAAATCAGAGCAATAATTATGTACAGCAAGATTAAATTGCTTCATTAATTGAGCAATACTATTCTGGGTGGAATTGGAATAAAATACTACATGGCTTAAGTGCATGCAAGACTCGAGAGCGCATTCTCCATGTAACTGAACTCAAATTTAGTAAAATCAACTTTGTTGCTGTTGATCTGAAATAAATGATATTTCGCTTTCCTTGGGTTGGCCACATGGGTTTGTTTATCCCTCTCACTTTCAACGAGGGAGGCGTGGCACTTTCCCATATCGTGTTGTGCTCTTACTTTTGACCTCGAGTTGGCCACTGGTCCGGACAAGGTCGTTCAAGGCTGAGTAGGTTTCTCTACCATTGGCAATCCTGTCGCCTGCCGTTTGACCTAGATTTGCTCTAGCTGGGGGAATGAAAGAAAACACAAGCTTTCCTAGCTATGTTTTGTCAACTTTCAATATTTTCCCTTTGAAATCTTGCTATCTTGCCTCTCCACATTTGGAAGAAAAGTCATTTTTATAGCCAAACGTGACTTTGATTTACTCTCATAGACAAAATTATAAAACCAAAAGGTATGTAATATCCATGGTTCGATTCGAACAGTACTATTTGACATTGTCAAATTTAAATATTTTCCTGTAGTACCAATAGCAACGAGATTTCATCGGAATACACAGTCTCAAAATAAAATATCATATGAATGCTACATACATAAGTCGCCCAGAAACTTGTATGTTTCTGAATACATATCACTTGTTTGGTCTCATATTGGGACTCAAACTGGCGACCAAGTTATCAAAATCGGTTTTATCATGCTTTTTACTTATTGGGTAAAATTTTCATGCTACATAGTAACAAAATAAGCATTTGAACAAGGGAGGGGACAGGATACCTGTTTTATTACCCCGTTAAGTCGTATTTGCTTAACCCCTTAACGTAAATGTCATTTACTGTTATTCCCAATGAAAATTTCCATGATTGTGTGCTTATTGCGTACTTAATATTTAAATTATTTTCACGTTTTGGTAGTATTTTTGTTAGTGTCTGCATTTGACTCTACGTTTCATTTATTCGAAACAGCATAGCGAGTATTGCAACTCATTTATATATGCGGCTCGATTGACGTGGTGTGTAAAGTATATTATGTGTTTAATTGTATTTGTTTCACCCATTTTGACTACTATGAGACAGTTTAGACTAACCCGTGGGGAAAGCCGTCAATCGTAGCTTATTAAGAAACAACTGTGTTCATGTTTGTCTGTTTTCCCTTTTGACTACCAAGCGACAGTTCAAACCGACCAATACGGAAAGCCGTCTATCATGGCATTTTAAGAACCTTGTTCATGTATATGTGTGTCAACCCATTTTGACTACATGCTCAGGTCGAACCTAACAGTAAGGTTCCGCCAGCAAACATGAATTTTAGAAATTATTGCGCTGCCTCACAATAAATATGTTATACCGCAGAATTGTGATCAGTACAATCCTCGACCTTAATGTCGTGCGATGCTCTAGTGACTCGTATTCGTTACTAGAGTGCTTGTTATAGAGTGATTTGTCTGTAAGGCAATTACCTTTAACGAGCTCTTTTGCATGGAAAAGAACCGTTTTATGCCTGTGCTACCTACATTGGTCCTCCTGAACATAAGCGACCAATACACAGGCATAGTCAGAAGCTGGAATTCTAAAATTTCAGAAACCTACGATTTAAATTTAAATCGAATTGCAGCAATCATACAACATTTTCATTTGTGCTGCTTAATAAAATATTATCTTTCGAAATTGAAATTTCCGATAATCTGCTATGGTTGGCAGTGTTGTATCTAAGCGTTGCAAATAGCAAACTGTTTAACTTAGAATATGCGAGACACCCTTGAAATTTTCGGTATCTAAGCGTTGCGATTGCAAGCTGTTTAACTTAGAATATGCATGACATTCGTAAAAATATTTTCCGGTGTCTGAGCGTTGTATTTACAAACTGTTTAACTTAGAAATAGCATGGCACCCGTAACAGACGGGTATCTAAGCGTTGCGAATGCAAGCTGTTTAACTTAGAAGTAGCGCGGCATCCGTAAAAATTTTCCGGATGTCTAAGTGTTGCGAATGCAAGATGTTTAACTTAGACTATGCATGCGTCCGTAAAATTTCCGGCATCTAAGCGTTAGGAATGCAAACTGTTTAACTTAGCTAATGCCTGTTAATTTAATTTTGAATATCTTGTTCAGAGCGATGTTGCACCGCTTGTGTCAAATCAACTACATTTTTTTTCATTAATGGGACGGACTCCGTCCGACTTCCATGTGACTGAGTGACGGTGTAACTACAGTACTGGTTACCCTGGGCAAATCAATAATACGAGTTGGCCAGACTCCATCATTGATTCGCTAGGTTATAAGTCTGCACTTACAACACTAAGTTCACATGCGGTTGTTGCCAACCAGGAAACAGTAGCTTCCAGCATGCGGTAGATCTTTCAAGGTGTTCACTACAACCTGAATAAACGTGTGTAATCTGTCCCTTAGGAACTTACATGTGAGGTACTTTGAAACTTAGAGTAACCGTTAATTTGAAGTTACGTCTGGATTCCAGGTCTTGAGTGTACCTCACTTTTTAATCGAGTTGGGTTCACATAGCGAACGATTTTACGTAATTAGCGTTAAGTGCGCTTTACCATAGGTAGCAGCAGTGTGTTTACACGTTAGGAACTTTACAATTAGTAAAAGGAATGTTTTCCCAAATAAAAAACTTTACCATGGGTAACAGGAATGTTTTCCAAAATAACAAGCTTTTACCATAGGTAATAGCAATGTGAATTTTTTTCGGATTGATAAGGTTTGCACTGAGCAACAGGAATGTTTTCCAAGTTAACTGAGCTTTACAATGAGTAAGAGGAATGTTTTCCAAGTTAACCGAGCTTTACAATGAGTGATAGGAATGTTTTCCAAGTAAACTGAGCTTTACAATGAGTATTAGGAATGTTTTCCAACGGTAATAAGTTAATATATATTTTCCCATTAACTTAAGAAATTCCACATTTTAAGTTTGCATAGCAAGTGTCAACTAATTTATAAGTGTCGTGGCAAGGAGGGGTGGGGTGTATAATTAACACAGATGTTTTCACCACAAGGCTAGGAATCACTTAGCTTTTTATTCATTATTCCTGGATCATGATGGAATGATCCCTGTTCTATGATTCAGCCTCTTTTCTCCATTTATCTGCCATCCTGACACTTTACCACAATTCATTGTATGTTGCACAAATTTTCTGAAAATACATGAATTTGGTCTACATCAATTATGTTACATTCACATATATATATATTTTTTTTAGGTTATCTGAAAACACATCACAATTATTTACACTTTTGTATATGTTTGTGACCTTATACATGAATTAAATGATTTTATTTCATAGAATAATGTTTTGGATTTTCTTTTCTTGTTTAAAAAGAAAGTTCTGTATTTTCCCACTATGGAGTGAGTTCGCTAAATTTAGCTTCTTGCGTGGGTAGCAACTGTTGTCATGGTCAAGGGTGAGTCATCCTAACCTATTTTGACCATCCCTTTCACTTGCTGATGGTTGCCTTTGAGCATGATCACTCTCTCTGCTGAGTGGTGGGGGAAAGTGGTCGGTGGGTTGAAAGGGTTGGGGGTACGGCTCTGGACCATGCTGGCTTGATCTGACCTCAATATGCGGCCTGGTCGAGGCCATATAAACAATAGCTGATGGTCACTATATGAGCAGAGGGGGTGAGCTAGGTCCCTAGGAAAAAAGACGGCCTTTTTTCATGACGTCAAGCCTGAACTTTGCACCCATTGGTTTTGCCAATGTCCGTTTTTGGGTCACAATATTTCGGACATGGGAAAATTTGGGGATTTTTCCCACACACGAAGTTGTGTACTTC
Organism: Lithobius niger; assembly: GCA_023313725.1. Classification (NCBI taxonomy): domain Eukaryota; kingdom Metazoa; phylum Arthropoda; class Chilopoda; order Lithobiomorpha; family Lithobiidae; genus Lithobius; species Lithobius niger. Next base: position 86,472 of record JAHWFP010123305.1, on the reverse strand, counting down.
CATCCGACAGTTTACTTTCCGTTTTGAGCTCCCCAAATATTTTTGCTTTACCATGGATCCTCCTCAAAAGAAGAGACGGGTGACCCCCAAAGAAGTGAGAAGTGCATCGGCGAACATGCCTCATTATATGAGGGACTTTTGCGATTATTATCGCTAAACTTGTTAGTGTTCGGGGCTTGCCTGGAACATTGCAGGTACTGCGAGAGGACCCCCGCATTGTTCCGTGAATGCCCTCATCGTTCCGTGAAAGAGACGCCGTACTCGCCGATATTACCCGACGAGGATCCCTCGACTATGTGCTGCGTCTCTTCTTCATGGAAGTAATATTGGAGGATCCCGGACAGAATGTGCTGGTAGATGGTGTTCCGCCCGAAGAATCTCCACGGAACCAGCAACTTTGATTAAGCGCCCACTACTTGATGTGCAGCCCCATAACGGCACGGCAGTGCTTGCATTGCCGTAACGTGACATTTCCGCCCTTCCCCTACGGGACTGAGGAGTTTGCGTCCTATTTCTGGCGGGCAGTCAACGCCAAAAACACATTCTTCATGCAGCAAAACCTGCATCGAGCCTTGGTGCAGCATGACGAGGCCGCCCGTCAGCAGGAAGCTTTCCTGCTAAACAACCAGCTGCCGGATGATCTCTCCGACTTCTTCCCGGACCACCTGCTGGAAGGTTTGCCGCCGCTTCCGGACCTCGCCCGCATCTATCATATTCAAGACCCAGATGACATCGATGCGGGAGCCTCCGGCAGCGGCGTCCAGCAGTGCCGTCGCCCTGGACCTTGTAGGCTCGATTGTCCCGTATGCCATGATGGGCAATACGGTAAGAAAATTTTCTTATTTAATCCAATTTTTCTATCAAAATTTTCATCATGTGATGTTAAATTTTAAATTTTATTCACATGTTAGTTAGTAAATATTACTTTTTGATTTGCTGGAAGTGGAAATGACAATATCAAATTTGTTTATGCAAAATATTTCCCTTTAAACAACTTCCATAAGCTTATTTAAATCTTTATCACAATATTATGCGAATTAAGCTTAATTATTGACTGTAATAAGTCTGAAAAAAAATCTAATGCAATATATGCATTTGAAAATACATTATTGCTTCTTGAGCAAGAAAATATGTCGTTTTTCGACAAGTATTTTTTTTTCTCAAAAGTGTTTTAACTTTAATTCAATGGTTCTCAAAAGTAAAACTGAGGTACTTTGAAGCAAAGTGCTTATTTTCAAGTTTGCTTGGTATAGGCACTATGAATGGTAAGCCTTTAGGTAAGTTACATTTACATGAAATGGTATAAATTCAGTTTATTTATATGTTGTTTTTTATTAACAACGTGGTGCTAATTTATTTGAAGCACTGGAAGAGAAATTTCTACGAACTGGTTTTAAAATAATTGAAACTGCAATTTTCGTTTCATAATCCATTTCCTTATGGATGTGAAATGCAAATATTGCTTACTATTAGTAATAGTTTTAATTTTATAATTCATATCCTTATGGATGTAAAATTAAACAGTATAGCATAGCTATGAACAGTTCGTTCAACTTCCATTTTATACTAGTTTGATAATTTATGCCTTTAAAATAATTAAAGTAGCATCTGTATACATTTTACATACATCTGTATACATCTGTATACATCTGTATACATCTGTATTAGGACCTTCATTTTTTTCTTCTTAAAATTAAAAAAATGAATGTCCTTAAATGCTTTTTATATTCTCCATTCGTGAAAGGGAATCCGTGCCATGTAGTGACGTTATTATTTATTTGTATAATAAGTTTATTTTGGCTAGGTAGTCCGAACTAATTTTGTGAAACTGGACTCCTATATAGCCTATTATTTATTTATGTGGCAACGTTTCCGTTTCATGAATAACATACTATCTAGAATAACTAGAGTATGAGTGAAATACAAGTTCTAAAACTATTCATCGGGGGGGGGGGGGTATTTATTTTTAAATCTTAGTAAACTTTGTTTACCGTACAAGTTTGTATAGTACGTATAAGTTCAAATGACAAAAACATTAATTTTGAATGTCCGGTAACCATCCGGTAATTATTTGGGAATGTATCTTTACCAAATCCTTGGTTTTGAACTTTTAGCCGCAATGAGCGCGGCAGGGCGAACTAAACGCTAAAAGTAGATTAGGCTCTCTGCGCGTAGGAAAATTTAATTTCCGGTGCGCGTTCGAACTCTAAACAAATAGTTTTGGAAAGGTACTTATAACCTTTAGTTGTAATGAAACAGAATATTTTACTTGTTCTTATTTTAATTTGGCTTAATCATTAAGTTCTTTTAACTGGGGGGGGGGGGGGGGGGGGGGGGGGGGGGGTGGTATCACTCACGATGTTGTTAGGCGGTTATAACAACTATGTCGGGAAGGAACATGTTCCAGCTATTCTCAAATGCTTGAACATCCTAATCCCGTATACCATTTTACAGTGATTTCCCTCCATATTGTTCTTATGAACGTGAGAGAAATTTAGGTAACGACAAGTATCGCTATATGCGAAAATGTATACTTATAATGAACCACTTTACCAGACAAATTTCACATGCATTCATAATTTTATGAATTGAATTTTAATCTTTGTCGTTCAATTTTCTTTATTTAAGATGATCCAGATAGCGACAGCGATTAACGCCGTTGCTGTTCTCGGCTGCCCGCTACGTATGAGCGGAGCGGCCAGGTACTATATTGCCCTCCCTGAATACAGGGGTTTAATTGTATATTATTATTTGTTATTATTTCGATCTTGGTTTTCTTTCTTTCTTATTTTATTTTGTTATGTGGTTAAGGGAAATGTCATGTTTTTATAGATTTCTGAAAGTTCTTCCAAATTAAATTTTTCCTTATTAAGTTCTTAACTTTCTACATGCAATCTTAAAATTTTAGTCAAAATTAAATTTCCCTGTTCTTAAAATTTTCCCATTTTCGTCATTTATTTATCATGACCAAGTATATTAAATTTATACTTCTTAAATCTGTGATCGTACAATATATTTAATATGTACTAATTTGGATCCTTTTCATTTCAGGTAATGTTTTTGTATATAGTCAATGTTCACTGTTTTATTATTTTATTTCTCTACTATTATTTTTTTTTATTTTGCCAAAACCCTGGAATTGTTTTTTCTTCTTGTAAATATTTATCTTAATTTGCTGTGTTTTGCAACATTTTTACTTTACTTATATTTTCGTAACCGTGACTTACCGTAAAGATTTAATTTTACGTCCAAATTCTTTCGGTTACTAATATTTTCTTCAAATCCAATTTTCTTAGTCAAATTACTAAATAAAATTTTTCTTAAATTTAAATCATTCAATTATTTCAATTTTTTTGAATATATTTTTTTTTCTTTGGTAAATTTTATTTCAAATTTTCCTTCTACTGTAACTTATGGTTACGACATGGTTATGTGGTTTCACATTTTTATATCATGACTAGCGGAGTCGCTCGCTTCGCTCGCTCATTCCGCGTCGTCTCGCTGCGCTCGAGAAGACTTCTTACTGCAACACTTATGATACAGACAGACCTAACACATAAAAAACGATCAAGCAAATTATAAGAGTGTTATCTCGATAGATATCTTTTCGAGTGTTATCATTTCGGTTATCTCGAGAGAAGGTCAATATAATTTTTTTACGTCCAAGGAGTCAAGCAAAAAGATCAAGCAATTTTTCAGAAAAGCCCTGTTTCTGATGACAAACGCTGATTTTCGTTCGTTTCGCTCACTCAATCAGCGCAAACATTTCCTCAGAAGTTTAACTGAATTAGTGTAACCACCAAAAACCACACATCACTTGTAATCTGTGTTAGTATACACTTTATATGGGTTTCCTTGTTTCACTTATTTTAAGAATATTGTTCTTTACGTCCTGCTCAGTACAGATTTTTCCGTGGGCGTCTTATCACTTCACTTTCTGATGATGCCTCACTTGGAGAATCATCTGCAGAATATCAGATGTAATTTCCTACCAAAGTGAGAGATGAAAGATTGATAGAGCAAAGCGAGCCGCACATTCAAAAGCTTTACTTTACGTGGAAATCGCACGCTTTGCTCGTTCAATCCACGCACCTCCGTGCTTCAGAAACACGAATGTTTGACACCGTTTTAAAACCAAATCTATTGTTTTGTTTTTTCCCTGTATCAAGTCAATTAATATAAAACCAATTTTAAGATGTATATGTGGTGTGTTGCAAAATACGTCATCCGTGCATCCTTTTCCAGATCATGTCTCTTTGCTCGAGGAGGTTTGCATGATCCGCGTCGCACATCACTTGTAAATTGTTTTAGTATACACTTTATATGGGTTTTCTTGTTTTACTTATTTTAAGAATATTGTTCTTTACGTCCTGCTCAGTACAGATTTTTCCATGGGGGTCTTATCACTTTACTTTCTGATGATCCCTCACTTGGAGAAACATCTGCAGCACATCAGATGTAATCTCCTACGAAGGTGAGAGATGAAAGATTGATAAAGCAAAGCAAGACACAAATTGAAAAGGTTTACTTTACGTGGAAATCGCTCGCTTTGCTCGTTCAATCCACGCACCTCCGTGCTTCAGAAACACGAATGTTTCACACTGTTTTAAAACCAAATCTATTGTTTTGATTTTTCCCTGCATTAAGTCAGTTAGTACGAAACCAATTTTTAAGATGTATATGTATATTTATATGTATACGTCGTCCGTGCATTCTTTTCCAGATCATCTCTCTTTGCTCGAGGAGGTTTGCATGAAAAAACTACGACGTCATTAACAAACACCATTAGGGTTTGAAAAAAAACTTTGACGTTACTTTTTCAGGTTTTTTTGCTTGTTTGAGGGTCATAAAATCAAGTTCAGCGATGAAAATAGGCCTATTAAAAGCGAAATTTAATTATCTTTCGTTTGGTCCTACTCCCATCATTGTAGGTGCCTTGGTTCCAGAGGAGTAGAGGTACAAACACGCACGCACGCACGCACGCACGCACACACATCGTATGATTTTAATTATGTAGATGTTCCATGTCTTCATGTTGCAAATTTTCGTGTAACATGTTTGTAATTATTTCTATTTCAATTTTAATTTCAGTTAACGTTACGTTAATTATTTTCTGTGATTTTGTTACGTTTTTGTAAATACTTTCATGTTCAATTTTTTTTTTCATTATTTGCGTATTCCCTGTTGTAAATACTTATTGATTTACGTTTCGTATGGTATGTTTATACGTGTTTACGTATATTTTTTTCGTATTATATGTTTGTATATATTTTCTTATTTTTCTATAAATAATGGCATTTTCTTAAACAATCTACAAGTTTCGGTCTCAAAAGTTATTTTACATTACATCCTGAAACATAATAGGCTTAAGCTATTTTCATGCATTCGTACGATGTAAATGTGTTCAGTATCATGTACTGTGAGAATCGAAACTGCGTAGGTGACTGGTCTAGCAATCATGCGTTGGTTTCGGAAAGGAATTTCCGTTTTTACTCAATACGGTCCCCGTGTGCAGAGCGCGTGAACGCTCCTTCACGGTGACGCCATGTTTTCTTTGTTCTCCGTTGGATACGCAAAGAATTACTCATCCTCAACGTTTGACTCTTCCAACTGCCAACGCAGCCTGATTTCTGGGGTAGTTTTACTGCTACGGGTATTATAACAATGCGTAGAACCAAGCATTCTTTGTTTATTAAGTTCGTAATCTATTTTACAGTATTTATTTTGTAAATAAGTGGCCGATTTTGGCTCGACACATTTGCGTTTCTTGGTTGGGCTCGTTTCTGAACCGCTAGCTGCATCGTCAGGCTCGGAAGGCGTAAACGTTGGTGGTTGAATCTCCGATAAATGGTCTGTCGGATCTTCCAAAAGTTTTGCTATGTACTGTTGTAATTTTATTTCAGCTTCCGTCAAGGTACCGTTAAGCTGTTCTGATAAATCCAAATCGGTAGGTCCGTTAAAAGGAACAGGTTGGTTATTCGTTCTTAGGAACCATGGTCTTAGATTGTTCACATGTGCGCGAACGACTTTTAATGGATCCAAAAAATGTCCAATACGAACGATAACATCATTAACAAATTCCATAACTCTAAACGGTGCCGTCCAAGCACGAAGTAATTTTGGAGAAATTTGTTTAATTGGCAAGAAATCGCGTAATAATACGTAATTGTCCACCATGTAGCGGTACGGACGTGCTGTGCGATCATAAAAGTTTTGTTGTCTTTTAACTGCTTTCCAAGTATGTGCTCGAGCGACTTCGAATGCTGCGTGTAGTCTACTCTCTAGACGTACTATAGTGTCATCACTATCATGGCACATTCGTGGTGGTTCGAAAGCTAATGCACTAGGCAATCTAAATTCTGAACCATGATGTAAATAGTGTGAGCTAATTAGCGTAGTTGAATTAGGGCAAGCATTTAGCGCTATAGTTACTAATTCTAAATACTCGCACCAATTTTACAACTTGCAGAAATTGTACGTAATACTGTCTCTATTCTCTTATTTATGGCTTCTACCGTTCCTCCTACCCACAATGTGTTAGGAGTGAAGTTTATCTGTTTAATATTAAACAAATTTGACAATCTTGCCACAATAGCATTGTTTATCTCACTTCCGTTGTCTCCGCGCAGTTGCACGGGTGCTCCAAATCTAGCTATGAGGTGAGAAAACAACTTATTGGCTATTGTTTCTGCTTTCTTATCGGGAATTCCGACTGCAATTACGTAACGACTGAAGTCGTCAATTAACGTCATTATGTAGACATTCCCGTGAACGCTTTTATTCAAGGGTCCAATGAGATCCAAGCTCCATGAATGACCTGGTCTCTGTAGGGGTTGATAGGCTCTTAGCTTAGCATTTAGTGGCTTGTTAGGTCTAACGTAAGCTTGACATACTTGACAAGTTTTGACGTAATGTGCGATATCGTCCATCATTTTAGGCCAATAACAATATAGCTCTATTAATTCTCTAGTTTTAGTGGCGCCGCGATGTCCGGCGCCAGGTGTGGAATGGTAATCCTGGATACAATAGGTCCGTTGAGATTTTGGTATACACATCTGTGCTAGATTGTGCATACGACTTTTATTAGGGTCTGCTAGTCGAATTCTGTATAGAATTCCGACATAATCTTTATAAAAGCTATTTCTCTTGTTAGAAGCGTCGATCAGATCTTCGGATGACCGATCTTTTAGAAGTTTAATTATTTGGCCTAAGAATGGATCGTTTTGTTGCTCCGCCGCTAGGTGTTGTCGCGTCCATTCAGGAAACTGACTGCCCAACACAGCGACCGGTATCTCTATACGAGATAGCGCGTCGGAAACCGCTAGAAGTCGGCCCGACTTGTGACGCAAGATGAATTCATATTCCCTGAGTTGAAGTAAGATTCTTTCTAATTTGGCGGGGAGGGTGGAGGTACAATAAAGATAGCAAATTGCTAAATGGTCCGTGGTCAGGAAAAACATCTTACCAAGTAAATAGCAACGAAATGAATCTATACAATGTATAATCGCTAGAATTTCCCTTGTAGTAGTTGTTTCCTTTCGTTCTGCCTCAGTGAGGGTTCAGGATGTGTAGGCTAACGGATAATTTATACCTCCATGATACTGACTTAAACAACCTCCAATCCCTACTCCACTAGCGTCAGTTTCAAGGAAAAAGGGTTTAGAAAAATCTGGGTGTTTAAGCGTTGCAGCTTTTATCATAGCTCGCTTAAGTTCTTGAAATGCTCTTTCTTCATTTTTGCCCCACAGAAATTTACAGTTTTTCCGTGTTAGTCTGGATAAAATTTGTGACATTTCGGCGAATGAAGGAATGTGTCGCCTATACAGAAATTTACCATACCTAGGAATGAACGAACTTGTTTAGGTGTTTTAGGCGTAGGATAATGTTGCTTAGCCTTTGTTTTATCGCTATCGGGTTGTATCCCGTTTTTGTCTAGCACCAAGCCTAGGAATTTAACCTTTTTGCGTGCAAATTTGCACTTTTCCCATGCTGAGTTTTAGTCCTAAACGAGCAACTAGTTCTAGTGCTCGATTCACATGACTGATGTGAGTTTTAAGATCTGGACTACTCAGGAGACAATCGTCAAGATAGACGGTACAATAGGCTCCTAGCACGTCTGCAAATATTTGTTGTGCACAAAATTGGAAGTGCGCAGGCGCTGTTTTAAGGCCCATTGGGAGAGGGTTAAAAATAGGTCTTAGAGTTAGCAGAGAAGCACATCTTAGGTTTAGCAGATTCCGCTAATTTAAGTTGATAAAATCCAAACTTAAAGTCTAAGCGTGTAAAGTATTTAGCTCCGCTAAGGTGAGCCATACTTTCTGTCACAGTAGATATTGGAACACTTACACTTTCAACGACAAAATTCAAGCCGCATAAATCTACGACTACACGATAACCAGTTGGCCTTCTCTTTATCATTAGACAAGGAGATAACCATCCTGATTTACCTTCTTGAATTATTCCTACTCTCTGCACTTCGTCAATATATTTATCCAATACTTCACGTTGGTGAAATGGAACTCGGTACTTTTTAGAACTAACCGGTTGTGATTCGCCAGTATCTATAGGAACTTCGTATCCCTCATAACATCCTAAGTCAAAATCGTTTTTAGAAAATGAATCTTGATGATTTCTAAGCATATCTAGAAATTCTCCCGTTTCGTCCCTGTTTAAATCTGGAAACGTGAACCTACGTTTTAAAATTTCCCATTCCGCATCGAGTTCTGCCTTGGATTTCGGCTTGGGAGCGTCAGTTAGGCTACTAACTGGCACCTCCGATGAGCTTTCACTCGGTTTGGATAGGTTTTGGGAAGTCTCGATGGGACTTGAGTTTTGAGACCTCGATGGGACTTGCGGTTTGAGATTTCTCAATGGGACTTGAGGTGGGCAATTTTGAACTTGACGAAGCTAAAGAAGCGTCATCCTCGTACTCGATAATAGCTGTCGTGTACGTACCTAGAATAGTACCCGCCTTTAGTTCTACGTCAAATCCATTAAGATTTATGCACATAACTGGAATAATACCTGTGGGAGTTGTGTTAACAAGACTGTGAGCCAGATGTACAGGAAATTTGCCGTTTTCAGGTTGGAATACTCCTGTCTGTATTTCTGGATACGGAAAATTTAAATTTCCCGTTATTCTACTCTCACAATTTGATGGAATTATTTCGTCTCTTAACAAAGATACAGTAACATCTATTAAATGTTGTTTAGGTGTACAATTCCATGTAGATTTAGGATTATCATCGTTTCTTCATCTGTAGCTACGTTAAGTGATGCTACGTAAATGTGATTGGTTTATAAAATTCCCTGTTTATTATTTCCTTATTTTGATTATAGGCTACATGAGCTAATTCTGGTGTAGACGACATTTGAAATTTTAAATCGCCTATAGTTAGGATGTTATCTGGACAATTTAATGCTAACGAATCTGATTTATTTGACATGAAATCGTGTCCCAATAGCGCTGAAATGTTACCAAACAAACCATTAGGAACGATAATAAATTCTTGATTTCTAGAAAATTCATACTTTTCTATAGTTGGTACTATTTTCCTATCAGTTTTAATCTGACGATTACCGACCCCAACCAAATTGACTGGTGTGGTCATCGGAATTAAATGGCATTTAACTCTAAAATCCTTAAGAGTCCTTTAAAATCCTTTAAAATCGTTGTGCTGCTGTGTTCGTAATTAACGAAAGTGAAGATCCTGTGTCTAATAAACAGATTTCTGGCCTATTACCAACATCGAACACTAAGTGTGGACGTGAATATTTAACCTTAGTTTTATTTAAAACTGTGTTCACTTGAACGTTATCAGCGTTAGGCGCTGTTTGCTCCGAGTCGAGCGATGCTTCTCCTTGCTGCTCCGACTCGTGGCTAGTATCAACCTCGGATGCAGGATGGTGCTGCTTGTACCACCTGTTGCCCGGTTGAGCGGAAATGCTCGTGAGCAAGTTTCCTCGCTCTCCCAACTATGAGTGTTTTGCTGGTGACGCATTTGGGTCGGCAACATTTTGCTGTCCCAAAATGTTAAGCAGATAGTAGGTTCAAACGTTCCTACAACTCTTGGAATTCTAATTTTCCAATCTTTTTGCGTTGTTGGTAAAATACCAATAGAAGTGCCTGAAGGCATTTTAACTCCATCTTTATAGAATGAATCGTCCGTATGTTTAAACTGAACTGTGTGTTCGTGACCTAATAAAGCAATAACGAATCGGCTTTTTAGTATCAACTGGGTTTAATTCCAAATGAAAATTTGTAGAATCTAAACCATCCTCGAATAGAGTTACTATAACTGAGTCACAAGTTAAATCGTATTTATCGTTAACTGTGTCTAAAGCATTTGTAAATTCATTTAGATTTTTGTTACTCTCTATAGACCTCGCAACATATTTTGATGGAATTTTGCCAAAATAAGATGCTAAACGTGGTAAAGCTAACGTGCGATCTGGCAAAGCAAGTTTTTGCTGGTGCCATTCGACGTTTGAATACAATTCCAGCATTAATTTATTTGCATTTTCTTCTGAAAATAATGAAACGCATTTTACGTTTAAAGAATGAGTATTATTTATCTCATTAGTTTGATTAACAGGAGTTTGAGCTTGAACTGAGCTGACGTGTGGATTTTGATCGTCATTATTGCTCTGTTCTGACTGATTTAAGTTTAGTTCTGAATCCCTGTTCACATTCACACTACTAGCTCGTTTTTTGAATTGCAACCATTTTGACATGAGTCATTACTCTCATTTACGTCTGTTGCGTGTTGTGAAACATGGTTTTGGCCGTTGTTATTTTGCCGTTGCTGGTTTTGGTTTTGATTTTGATTCTTATTTCTATTTTGGTTTTGGTTCTTACCGGAATTATTATTACCGGAATTTTGATTTTGTTGTCCGTTATTGTAACCATTGTTACCGTTATTGCCAGTGTTGGTTTGGAATGCATATGGGTTATTTTTTCTGTTGAACTGAATAGAATCCCTATTGTCTAAACCAGAAAAATAATTTCCGTGTTTACCACGGTTATTTCCCCTGTAACGGTTACCTCCGCGACCGTTTTTGTTGTTAGATTTATTTGTTGGAAATCCTTCTTGTTTAGTTTTCTCCCAACGTTGTCGGACTGTATGTAAGTTTTTGTCTTTTGTACGACATTCTCGTTTTAAATGCCCTGGAGCTGAACAACGGTAGCAGATTTTACCTTGGTTTGCGTTAGTGTTAACTGCGCTAACTTTAGCTTCAACATTTTTAGCCTTAGCGTTGCTAAGCTTAGTTATGCCTTTCTCTAAGGAATTCATTTTGTCTAGCTTTGTGCCAAAAGCTAAATTATTTGCTTCCGTATTAGAAAGTTGTTTAGTGCCTAATTTATTTGAGTTACGATCATTTTCATCACCTTGGAATCCAGCTAAACTGAAAGTTTATAAATCGCTGAATTATACGTATCCCTGAATGTAGTATGCATTTGTGATGTTACATGAGTTTCAATTTCCCGTGGCATGGCGTGTAAAAATACTGAACGCATACCATCATCCTTAGCTAATTGTTTAAAAGCTCGCTGTGCATCCAAATTGGAAGGTTTAACTCTCCAAAGTTGTGAAGCCATTTTCTCTAGCCTGGCAGCGAGAAGTTTGATAGTTTCTCTCTGTTTGATTCGCGCCATGTGGAACGACGTAGGTGTGACGATTTCACCTCCGCAACCAAATCTAACGATTAAAATTTCTTTAAAGCTGTCCCAATTTCGGGAAGTGGCTATATGCGGATTCATGGCTAAATAAATTGCAACTGGACCTGTACATTTACTACATGCAGCCGAAACTAGTTCTGAATCCTGTAGTGAAGGATCTAATGTTCGCAAATTTTCGACCATTAATGCAAAAGCGAAAATGTCTAATGAGTCATCCCCTGCAAAAGGAAGGATAGCTTTCTTGGCTGCTCGTAATTCTTCCCAAAGTCTAGATTTAGTTTGTGAATCTCTAGTTTGAGTTGATTCGGTAATAGTTTTTTAGCACTTCTAAATGATTATTATTTACTGCCTTAAGATTATCGCTATTTGATTGCAAGCATACTGCTAAAGTATGATCTAAAATCTTTTGAAGGCGAGATTCATCCATCGAATCACCCTGTCGTCCGCTACTATGGTTAGAGGTTAAATTTAACGGTGTTTGATTTCCATCTGAAATTTGGGAATTTGTTACTACATTTGGAGTAATAGGAACATGGGAATGATTCAGTATTTGCGAATTTATTGGCACTTGAATATTAAGCGGTGTTTGAGCGCTTGTTTACATTTGCAAGGTAGGCATAGTTGGTGTTAAGATTGGTGTTACCCTATTGTGCTGTGGCGTTACTAAATTTAACGGCACTGTTTGGGTTAATGGCGTAGTTTGATTTAATGGCACATTTTGATTTAGTGAAACATTTTCATTTATGGCATGTTATGGCTAAATGGCGCATTTTGGTTAGCGTGCACCTGATTATTTGGTGACACTTGGTTATGTACTGGTACTTGAGTACTAAGTGGTACTTGGAAATTTAAAGGTACTTGATTTGCACGTTTACTACGTGGAGACCTAGATCTAGTTCGACCTTTAGCTTTACCCTTGTTTCGAGCTGAGCGATTAGCTGAGCGAGATTGAACTCGTTTGGGAGGAGGCAAATTTACTGCATCATCGATCTCGTCGATGGTATCAGAATACTCTGATTCTGTATCCGATTCATTTTTAGTAGTATTAGTATTGTCTAAATTAGTGGTACTGACTGAAGCATCTGTGAATTCCACAAAATTTTGGCGATTTACTGGCCTTCTAATTTGTCTGCCTCTCGAGATTACTTCTAGTTCTAGGCATTATTTAACTAGATTTTACTAGATTTAACTAGATTTTAAGCGAATATTCAAGCTTAAAATAAATTTAAACTTAATTTGTAGCACAAGTCTTAAGTTTTAAGCACTTTGAAAATTTTGTAAAATTTTTTACAAATTTGCACCAAAATGATGAATTTTCCCTTTAAAATTGAAAATAAGGAAATTTTCCCAAATTTTAACACCTGAAGTTGGCAATAATTTGACGGTGGTTATTTTAAGAGCAACCACGGTCAATTTCACACAAAATTAGCACTGCAGTGACTAATAAACCAAATGCACTGAACTCAATTTAGGCCTATAAGTTTAACCCAAATTTAACCAAAATTTCCTCTTATTGTGGAAAATTTAAAGCAAATACACTTTAAAAGCACACAAGATAATACACTTGAACATATTTCATAGCATTGAGCATGTCAACCAAATACTTCCATAAACAATTGCAAAATACAAGCAAAAATCAACAATGTTATTTTCCAACAAAGCTTAACCAGCACTATTTTCGTAAATAGGCTACTAAATTTTCCCTAGTTTTGATTGTAAAATTCTGTTACAAACAAACCAACTATCGTTGTTGACTATCTGGTAAAAAAAATCAGACCAGAATATTAACGCTAAAATTTCAGATTTTAAAAGACTGTAAAGTGCGGAAAATGGCAGTATTTTCTATAAAATACAACTGAATGCTCTTAGAGCATTAGAGTGAATTGAATCACACTTATGAATCCATTGTAATGTTCTATTCCAGTGACCATTTGACTAGAATAAACATTATCGTCTAGGATGGCATAAGGGCAAACAATTGTATAAAACACTATTAAATATAATATAAGTAGGCTGAATAATAAGCAAACATCCAATTATACTGGGCCTTTAATCAACACTCCGCTGTACACAATATTGACCCCACATATGGCCAATTGAATCAATGACGGATTTGTTATGATTTGATTGTATGATTACAGTTATCGGAAATGAGTCGGACGAATGGCATTATGGATTAAGTCAAGCGGTAAACCTAATCATTATGATATTCTCTATATTAATTAAAGGAATCTCGGGTTAATTTAGTAGCTTACGGATCGGTACTAGTTAAGCATAAACAATCTTAGCTATTGCTAATGAGTCAGAATACTTGGCTCTATAATAGAAGCTTGAGTGCGGCCATCGGCCCACGGCTCGGCTAGGCGGCGAAGCCTCGTCGCTAACCCGGCACGGCGATCTGCCTGGCATACTTCTGGACTGCGACCTTCGGAATTTGACTGGCGTGAACTAGTTAACAACTGTTGTGCGCCTGGTGATCGGATGATATCACGCATTTCGAGGTTTGGTTTAAATACTGTGGCGTTATCAGCCATGATCAATCCATTGTAGTATTGATTTATTATTGAAATGCTAAATATAGTAACATTTGGACAGCTTGGGCCCTAATCGCCAAATGGGACCTCTATGCATGTCAATCATTCTATTGTTGCTTTCGGGTTCATTAATTGTTCCCCGTATGCGGCGCTTTGAAGGTATATGCCGCCATCCCGTGTGGGAGGCACTTATTGTTATTCCACGAAGTGATCGATCATGAGCGACGGTCTTATCGTAATTAAATCTTTTGGAAAGTCATTTAGGTTCTACGAAACTGTCGTAAATAATGTCAGCTGGTAATGCCATCCTTTAAACTCTAACAATAGGTATAATTACACTTGTTCAGTCTCAAAAGATCTTGCCGCCTCTCGGTCGTCTTTGAAGAAGGACTCCCAATTACAATTGCTATCTGGAGTCGTTTTGATCTATCCGAATAAATACTCGGCTCATGCAATTTAATAAATGTATGATATTATGCAATTATGCATCTAATTAATTAATTGTATTGTTTCTGTTATGAATATTAATTAAGCCATTATTAATTTCCTTACACCAGCAATCAATGCGCAGGGCCGTAGCCAGAATTTGTTTTTTTACCCACAGCGGAAACCAACTTTGCCAAGTGTTCTAGTGATTTCAAAGAGCAATAATCAGAGTATAGATACCGCCTTTCCTTAACTCGTTCTTGTTGTTATCTAACTTTTTACCCACAGCAGTCACCGTGAATGCTGTGACATGGCTATGGCCCTGTCAATGCGCGTAGGAATGCTATCTTGAGGGACAGGTGTTGACGTGCTAGTATGAGCCTAAGTCGTTTCCAATTCAGATCTCCCCACCAATCCCCCTTCTTGCCCTCTCCTACCCCCCCCCCAAGGTCGACTCCTGCTCAGTGGGCAAAATAACGTCATGTCGTGTGAGGTAAAGTATATCTGATTCAGAAAACCAAGAATTTTCTCTACTCCCCTGCCCACAACGTCATTCTCACAGGCATGTAATTTTTTTCGTTTTAAACTTGATAAACTTATAGCCTTTATACCCGGCCCCATCTTTCCTATATTATTATCGAATCTAAGTTTAAAAACTCCAAAGGAAAAACTCTAGGAAAAAATCCAGAAGAAAAATATCCAGTGGAAATAAAATCTATAAAAAAAATTCCAAGGAAAGAAAACCACGTATTAAAAATCCAATGCCATTATTTTTTCATATTGTGTTAAAGTGAGGTTATTTTGTAGTTCGTGCTACGAAACTCATTCAAAGCTGCCCATCAAGACAAGACTGAGTATTTACGAGCAAATGCAACGAAAACTTAAAAACCCAGCTGTGTGAGCAATACGCCGAGGGCAGTCGTGAATTAATGATTTTTTTGGAGGCAGTTGCGCACACCATCCGATTACGGTGGGGCATTTGCATATACATTTTAACAAACGAACTCTGAATTAGGTTTGGTGTTAGTGGAACACCCCCCTTCCATTTTAATGCAGTGACCATCAACTTATGTTGGTTGATATTTTATGCTTTGTAAAACTTTACTTAGTGATTTTGCAAAACAATTGGCCATCTCCCCTCCCCTTCTTATACGTCTTGTAATGCCATTGGGGACCTTTGTGATCTTGGTAGGTCTAACCTTGGTGGTAACGCAGTCGTAACCCTACTCTGCCTTCCTATGACCATGCTATTTTTAAACAAGTGTTTAATTTTAACTTAAACACGCTTTTCAATTTTGTTTTTTGCAGTTTAGTATTTTGGGGGGAGGGAAGGGCGCCACATTTTCTTTCCCATCATTTGTATACTTCGGGTGACTAGTCACGCAGACCAGGCAGGCCCTTGGTAAAATGAAGCTGGACCGATTCGACCCAGTCGAGGTCTTTTAACAGGAAAGGGAACTACACCGAAGTTACATATTTGAGTAGTGGCCGCACAACTACTTTGAATGCCCAGACCTTAGTGGACAAATTACCATAGGTAAAACACCTATTCACAATAATTGCGAGTCGACGGAAAGCCAGTTCCACAATTTTCCTGCAATGGAGAGAAGACTTCGAATCAGAAGTGAACCAGATGCCCTAATCTTGTTCCTCAGACACTGACGGTAGTCACAACGTCCAAAAGATAGATGTGAAAATACTAAGGTACAAAAAAAATGATGAAATAAAAAAATGGCATTGGAGTTTTTTTCGTGAATTTTTTTTCCTCTGGATTTTTTCTCTGGATCTTTTTTCTTGGATTTTTTTCTGTGGTTTTTTTTTTCGAATTTTTTTCCGTAACTATTTCATGCTTTGAGAATCATAAATTTTCTACAACTTCCGTAACTAGGGAAGGAGGTGGGGGTGGAATATTATGTTTTCTCGAATCTTTTTTTAATGTCTATAGTCGATCAAATTCAATATTCCACCCCTCCTTCCCCAGTTACGGAATTAGTAGAAAATGTATGATTCACGATGTCCCCCCCCCAACCCTTCCCTTTCTATTTCAGTTTTGGTGGAAACAACATGATTTCACGAATTTTCTCTTACCGAGGACAACTTTTTCTCCTCACCACTTCCCCGGTTGTTTTTTCATCAACTTTTTTCCAGGCTTTTTTTTTCGAGGCTTTTTTTTCCGTGCACCCATAAAACACAACAAAAAAGAGCAAAATAAAAAAGGTTCTCAGAATTTTATAGAAGAAAAGGAGGGGCATTGAGGCTTGCACCACATGCCTTTTGCCTTAAAAAATTTTTTTTACCATATTTATCCTGGGGGTATTTTTTCTAGCGGTATTTTTTCCGGGGGGTATTTTTACCAAGGGATATTTTTTCTGGGGGTATTTTTTCCAGGGGTATTTTTCCGGGGGTATTTTTTCCAGGGGTATTTTTTCCAGGTATTTTTTCGGGGTATTTTTATCTACCACTGGGTCTGGGGGAGAGATTCCCTAGAGCGTTCCGAGCAACTGAGGCATCTTATGGTCCATTACTGCCGAATCCAGCTTCTGTAGAGTACGTATTCATTTCACACATTCTGGCAGAAAGTATGTAGCATTGTGACACGTACAAGGGAGGGGGACACAATGAAAAAAGAAACGTAAATTTTGCACTTTTGTTCAGTTTGGTTTCCTGTAGAGGGGGTGGCCCTATAATCCCTATCCCCCTCATTTTTTTCCTGCGGCACTGATTTGTACTGGCAGCACAAATTCGGCCTAAAGGCAGTGTCATTACAAAACTAACAGCTTGATCGATTAGAAGGAGCGAACTGGCAGCTGTTTGTCCCTGAATTAATGAAATAGTTTTGCAGCTCCAAAACGGTACGAAGTGATAATAATGGTAAATGGAAAAAAAATCCAAAGAAAAAAACCACGGGGAAAAACCAAGAAAAAAGATCCAGAGAAAAAATCCAGAGTAAATAAAATACAAAGAAAAAATCCAAAGGGAAAAAAATCCACGGAAAAAAAATCCAATGCCATTTTTTTATTTCATCATTTTTTTTGTACCTTAGTATTTTCACATCTATCTTTCGGACGTTGTGACTCTACCGTCAGTTTCTGAGGTACAAGATTAAGGCATCTAGTTCACTTCTGATTCGAAGTCGTCTCTCTATTGCAAGAAAATTGTGCTTTCCGTCGACTCGCAACTAATTATTGTGAATAGGTGTTTTACCTGTGGTAATTTGTCCACTAAGGTCTGGGCATTCAAAGTAGTTGTGTGACCACTAGTCAAATATGTAACTTCGGTGTAGTTCCCTTTCCTGGTAAAAGACATCGACTTGATCAAATCGGTCCAGCGACTTGATCAAATCGGTCCAGCGTCGTTTTACCAGGGGCCTGCCTGGTCTGCGTGACTAGTCACCCGAAGTATACAATTGATGGTAAAGAAAATGTGGTGCCCTTCCCTCCCCCCAAAATACTAAACTGCAAAAAACAAAATTGAAAAGCATGTATAAGTTAAAATTAATCACTTGTTTAAAAATAGCATGGTCATAGGAAGGCAGAGTAGGGTCATGACTGCCTTACCACCAAGGTTAGACCTGCCAGGATCACAAAGGTCCCCAATGGCCGTACAAGACACATAGGAAGGGGAGGGGAGATGGCCAATTGTTTTGCAAATAGCACTAAGTAAAATTTTACAAAGCATAAAATATCAACCAACGTAAGTTGATGGTCACTGCATTAAAATGGAAGGGGGGTGTTCCACTAACACCAAATCTAGTTCAGAGTTCGTTTGTTAAGATGTTTATGCAAATGCCTCACCGTAATCGGATGTTGTGCGCAACTGCTCGCAAAAACACATTAATTCCCGACTGCCCTCGGCGTATTGCTCACACAGCTAGGCTTTAAGTTTTCGTTGTATTTGCTGGTAAATGCTTAGTTTTGTCTTGATGGGCAGCTTTGAATGAGTCTGAACAAAGAAGAGCATGGCACAGACAACGTGGTAGCCGAAAATGGCATGCTAATTGGATAAACGGGATGCGTGTTATTACAACTTCAATGTAGTCCCCATGCCCACATGAGTCTTTTCTGCACGGTGTAGGAAATTGTATGGTGCACCCATCAAAGGTCCTATAGCACTGAGAATACATACCTGACAAATAGAACCAAGGTTTGTCCCTAAGATGGAGGTCACTGCACGAGCTTACATTGGGGCACCAGCCCCCTCCCCCCATACAAAGTTTAGATCTATGTTCCTTAAACTAAACAGAAAAAAAACTCCCCTGGGCTTGGGAACGTTCAAGCAATACGTCTCAAGTAAGTAATACTTCTCAAGAAATAAGCTATTTTAATCACCCCCCCCCCCCACCCTTCATCATCAATCGTCATCAATTGACGAACAGGCATAGGTGATAGTCCCTGCTCTCTTAATTTACGGGAGGTGTCAGGAATCAACTGCCAACCAAGGGGTATTAGTCATGTTTATCGTTGGGAACAGAAATAAATTTGGTAACTAGGGGGTTGAGGGGGCAGGGTGCCCCTCTGTGTAGTCATGCATTTCCTCTCCCCTCCCCTGATCTTAGGGACAAACATTCGTCCTATGTGTCAGGTGTGCAATCTCAGTGCTGTAGGTCCTTTGGTGATTGCACCCGCACCGGACAATTTCCCACACCATGCAGGTAAGCTGTCATGGAGAAAACTAGAAAATGCATAACCGCTTCACTTTTATTGAATGATTATTTTCGTCATTTGCATACTATATAATTATTATGGCTATAAAAAAATAAAACGTTTAAAGGTCAATATCAAAGAAAAAATTATGCCTCGGCTTCTTTTTTTTTTTGGAAGGGGGCATTTGACCTCCCTGCTCCCCCTCCCTCGTTATTTATGTCATTGCTCCACAGGCAAAATAACCCAATGATATTAGTTACTGTAGAAGTAAAATTGCAGCATCACACAATTAACACTTCTAAGGCTTCACACCATTACACATTCAATTACGATACTTCAAAACTAGTTTAACGAAAGTGCAGCTTTATTAATAAGCTCTTAACTGACTCATCAAAGTAAAATATGCTATGCAACATCATTATTATGTGCTTCACAACTGGTGGTTTATAAAAATAACGTATAAAAGAGACTTCTTTTAAATAAGTTAGAATGCAGCATCACAAAATATGCATTTTAAGGTTTTCCCACAATTGTGTACTGAAATATGTATTGTCTCACATTCGTTAAACACGAAATTCGTACTACAATTTTAATTCTAAGGATTGATTGCCAGAACGAATCCATCTTACACTTTAACAAGCTTCATTTATAAGAAGGTGCAGTGTCACACACTAAATATTTTATAGGATTCGTGCAACAAAGACATAACGATACTTCTTCCCCCTTGTGTCATAATGCTACAGAAATTCTGCCAGAATATGTGAAATGAGTAAGTACTCTAAAGAAGCCGGATTCGGCAGTAATGTACCATCAAATGCTTCAGTTCCTCGGAATGCTCTAGGGAAGCTCTTCCCCAGACTCCGAGCTGGATTTATTCGTCCCCCTCCACAATTTTTCTTGTCTGTGCTACTGAACAGAGTAACGGAGGCGCTTTCTCATTACCGAACACTTTTTAGACTGGCACGGTTTCTATTACTCATATTTTAAACAATTTTTAGCACTAATAACCAGTGACGCCAAATTTGAAAGATATATGAATGTGTAAGGATTTTGAAGCGGGAGCCTTCCTCCCCCCCCCTCTGCTTCGGAGTAGAAGTACCCTAAAAAATGCACTCTTGCACTGTGTCATGTAAATACGACGAATAAAAATTTTCTAGCAATTAATCTATAGCATAAAGAGAAGAAAAAAACACGAAAAGTTACAGGGTTTTTTTTTAATAAAACATACGAATTTTTTTTTAATGTCATTCATTGTTTTGCCAAAAAGGGGACTTGCTGAAGCTTAGTATTTGAAGTAGCACACACCTTACAAAAACAGCTAGAGTAGAATTCGACCGTAGATAATAAACGGCTTCTCAATAAAAATGCTGCAGCATACAATTCACACTTCAAGGGTTTTACACCATCATCCATTCGACTACATTGCTACACACTTTTAGATCGAAATTGTAGCTTTTTTTAATTTTCACTTAAGTGTCTCATTAAAAAAATGTTGACTATGCATTGTAATATTTCTTACTTCAAAAACGGATACGAATAAATATATCTGGCATTTAAAAGTTGTCTATTTCTTTTAATTATGTATGAAATGAGGCACCACTAAGGTTGCATTTCCAGGTTTTCACACCGTTTTGTATTTGAGTATACATCGTCTGATATTCACATTAAATAAGAAAATTGCGCTATACAAATTTGATTAAGGAACGATCGGTAGAAGAAAAAATCCATTTACGCTACAACAAGCTTCTTTCACCAGAAGTTGCAGTACCTCATACTACGTATTTAATAGGCTTATTGTCACAAAAACATTAAGGCACTTCTTGCTCCCATGTTTACACAAAACGCAACTAAACATGAGCTTCAGTGTAAAGGCTTTACTACAATTTCCTCATTTAAACAGTTTTTCACTACTGTATCGCAGAATGTAGAAAATGCAGAAAAAAATCTCACAAATCATAATACGACGTGTCACACTTTAGATATAATCAGCTTCTTGTCTTTCGACTTAAAATGTGCAACAGATAATCGTAGATATGCCTTACCACACATTTTACTGTTTAGGGCTTATCTCCAGTATGAACACGGACCACCAACAAAATAATTGCACCAAGTGAGCAAACATTTTTTGCCATATTATCAAACTACTTTCTTGTTGTTTATAAAGTTGAATTTCCTCATCTGTCCCTTTCTGGCAGTTAACTTGGAAGATTTCACTTTTTTAGTTGAAGCACGAGTGGCACATTACATAACACATATCATGGCGTTCTTTGTAACCAAACTGCTTCATGATTGGTTAAAAATAATATCGAAAAGAGTTTAGAATATAGCTTAATAAATTTTATTCGTCTGAGAATTCCAAAGAATACTTTAAATAAGAATTTATGAATAATATTGAGAGCCCACAAACAAGCTGTAAATGATACTGAAGTTTTAAAAACCACAAATTACCATCGCCATCTAGTTTTTCAGATTGAAAGTTTTTGTGGTTAGTTCCAAGCATGGTCGAGGCGAGTCTCTGTCCTCGGTCAAATGCTAGGACACCAACCTAATACCAGTCTGTTGCTCATCGTCCCTAAGGAACTTTTCATAGACTCATGGTACTACCTCCAAACTCTGTAATGATCTGATACAGGCCTGTAGGGAACCTCTCATAAAGCATACGGGCTGGATAAAAGCTCGTAGTGTCCTGCGCAACAATCTGCTCGTCTTGCTGAACGGAATGTAAGTGCTTAAACGTGCTGACCCGACCACCGCAATAAGCGTCACGGGGCTGTAGAACGGGGATCTTCTTGGGGAAAGTCTTCACAAAAGTGGCTAATTCGGGATTTTTTTTCATGTTTTCGTGGAGCTCGCACGACCACTTGCAAACATATTTCACGTGTAATATCTCCTCCAGAGCTTACCAGCGAATGATACATTTTTCGTACACATCTTGAGCAGACAGCTGGCTAAACGGGAGTATCTGCGAACGGTTCGGTATACATTTTACACAGCCAGCTGTAAAGCAACCATGCATTTCGAACACAGTGTTGGTAGCCGCACTGAAACCGTCCACCGTCCATTTGCCATTTCCGAATTTGACCTCGCCTCCATTCTCGGCGTGTTGAATGAAAATGCCGTGTTGCGTTGCTTCCCACTTGAGCCATACAATGCCTTCTCTTAATTACTGTCTGTCTGGGTGCTGGCCTCGTGAACCAATGCAGGCGATGGTATTCTTTCGAAGGTGTGGGGTCCTAAACAACGTCATGGCCAGTTGAGGATGAGATATACAACTATGGAACGGTTCCATGAACGGACATATTTCTTGAATCAACTCCCTGAATTTAATACAGCAAGCCATCAAAACAGCAACATCGTTGCTAAATAGTCGATCAACTCGTTCTTGAAATTGAAAACGACGCCGTTAGCTCGCTGCTGAGTATGCCACTGTATCAGTTCCTCTCTAACAGTGGGAGTTAGACTATCTGGATCGTAGAAACTCAAGTTGGAAAGGGGCCCTATATAGTTATAATTAGAAGCAGTGTTGAAATGGTGAGGAAATACACCTTTCCTTACTGACGCATCCAAACCCAAACTGCCAGGCAATTTAGCTAGGCTTAGTGGCATGAATTTATAAGAGTCGACAAAACGAAGCCCTTCTATCGTGGCTGTGAGGATCTTATTTCCACTATAAATAATCGAGGACAGTTTAACACCTTGATCCAGGGCCCATCGAACGATTAGAATTAGGTCAAAACCCGAAGCTGCATGAACTACTGCACACGTGTCTCCATTGCTACCGTGCGTGGTAAATAACCATTCACAGAAATCGTCCAAAGTAGCCTGGCCATTGTCGAAAACAACAACCTTATCGCCACATAAATCGCAACTGTCAGAACGAAAACACTGTTCGCATGCTACATTAACAACTGCAAGATTTACTTCGTGTAAAAAAATTCCTTCGCATTTTGGTCGAACACTTGCTGCTGGCGTGCTGGTTTTTTCGCTTCTTAGGCATTGGTAGGGGTTGAATAAAGCGGCAATGATCGAGTTCCACCCACTGTTTACAGCCCTTACATCGTCTTTTTCCACAGTGATGGGCCGTATTTCGTTTCCCTTGATACGTTAGAAAACAAATCTTACACTTGTGGAAAGATTCGCATACCGTTGCACCCTTAAAGGGTGGCTGGATGGGAAAATGTCTTTTGAAACACTCACTGTTGCGAAAAAGTCGGTTGCAGATGGGACACAGGACCCATTGTTTGAGAAAACACTGGTACTTAGGACTATGACAACTGTAGCATTTCAATTTCTGACAGCTGTGGCGTTTTTTTGTGAACGTAAGGTGTCATGCAAACATGGCAATAATAGTGACTGCCGAATAAAAAACGAGGTTTTAAAACTCCAACATAGTGGCAGTCATGTAAAAACAAGTATATTCTCTTTTTTGGCTGGAGGTCCTTTGCATGTGATTTGACATTTTTTGTCCCAAATCTTTCAAACACCACGATTTGGAAACCTTTAGTTGCCAAATAGTGTTGAAATTCATTTACATCGACAAGGCTATATCCATCATGACGAAAAGCTACTGCAGCGGCTTCGTGGAGTTCTATCCCGAGTTGTTTTTGGAGCTGGTCTGAATTGTGTAGCTTAGGATATAGAAGCCGGTCTTCCTCGTGGGCCTTACAAACTACCAAACTTCAGGGCAAGCAGAGATTGTCAGAGTCATTTTTAATACAGATAATAGAGTTATGTTTGCCCGATTCCAGCCATAATGAAATAATAGTCCTAGCCTGCTTCTTCTTGGGGAATTTGCCACTACCGTCAGCCGTGTCAATAGTTGTTATTTTAAGCTGCCACTTTGTAAAAATGTCCAAACTCTTAGACGATTGGTTCAGCTTGAGCAAGAGCGCCAGTAAATTTTCGACCAAGAAAGGCCTCTTAGTGTAAGGCAGGTAGAGACACTCGTCAATGACACCCGCACAGATCATTATACCTATTAAGTCGTGAGGCCGAACGTTACTCAACAGTTGGGTGAATATTTCATTGAATAAACTATCTATGTATTCGACCGGATCCTGCTTATTCACAGTTAAATATTTCGGAGTCACAGGCTTGAAATTCACTTCATAAACTATAGAGACTGTTTTAAATTTCTTACTCGCTCTACGTCGACATTTTTTGATAACATATTTCGAGTTACTATCCAGCTGTTCTGGCTCGTCATTATAGGCATGATCCGAAACATTCCCCCTCCCCCTCTGACATCACCTCTGCCCCCGCACCATTGCTGCTGTTCCATTAATGGCGGTGGAGAACCGACTGGGAGAGAAAAAAGGAAAGAAAAAGTATAGCTGTTTACATCTTCTGGGTTGAAACACACGGTTGTGCGATTTCTACGATTAAGTCATTATTTTCTTACGTTTATCTGCCATGTTGTTGACGCAACAAGAGTGGGCAACCTTCTTCAAACACTTCTCACAATCCTACCAGTTATTGCTTTCCTCAATGACGACAATGGCATTGGGCTGTGAATTAGCCCTGGCTGGAGGCAATTCTTCGTTATTTTTTGTTTGTTTTTTTGATGCTTTAAGCTCTTTCGTTCCGGCTCTCTTACGTGAAGTAAATGGCCCATAACTGCCTGTCGAGAGGGCTTGAAGGCACGATGACTGTAAATTATTTTTCACGTCAAGTTGACCTTGCATTAGTATGGGAGAATGCGGCTCGGTTCCAGTGAGCGTTTCTGCTATCTTGCGGTGTAAAGCAGTGATTGTGTTGGCCACCGAGGACATTAAATACCGACAGTGCAATAAATCCAGCTCGTTTAGAGAAATAGAATGACATTGTCCGTCACCAGTTTGCAATTCAAATCTCCTATCTTAATATCTAGCTGACTCCCTGCTTCTTGCCCATAAACTGCGTTCAATAGCATGAACCACTGGTGTTGCGTAATTTCAACACTTTTGGAAACGTGACCAATGACGATTTTAACGCCATGGCCGTGGGGCCTAATGTGAAGCAAGTTTTAGCCTGTTACTGTGAAGAAGTCGTTATAAATCTCCATTTTTTTAGTGTACACTGTGGAAAAGAGAGAGAGAAAATGTGGTAATAAAATTAAACTTGTTCAGCCTCCAACTTAGCAATTACTGCATTAAGACTGTCAGTGATACAGCTTTGATAGCTGAGAAGCCCGCCTAACTGTGTCTGATCCAAGGAAATCGTTTTACCGTCGTCTCGGTGAAACAATGCTGTGGTTTTATAGAAATTTGGATGTCTGTGCAAAATAAAATTAATTCGTTTGCCGAAAGTCCAGGTTCGGGTGAATCCATAGTCAGACTGACGACTTAGATAAATTTCGTTCAAGGTGTACCTTTCTTGAACAAACTCATTCCACGCAGTTGGGTCAAAGGTGACACCTTAACGAGACGGACTCAAGGAGCTTGCCGGGACTATCATTTTTCGCATGTGGACATAAGGCTTATTGTCGAATGATGTTGCCTGGACGTAGGTATCTGAACCAAGAAACACGGTTTGACTTTCGTCTGCCATTTTTTTGATCATTTAAGTAAAAGAGAGAAAAACATATCCCTAGGCTTATTTTTAGAATACAGCTAAGTCTTTAAAAATGACGAGAGAAAAATAAGAGATGACGTTCTGTTAACAGTAACTCGGATAAAAGTAAAAAGTAAGAAAGTGTGACTTACATTTCGGTAGAGAGAACTTTCGTGCGTTGGCCGGGCCGGGGCGGTGGACAGTCGAGCCGTTGGAAAACTCCTTGCTTATATATGTACGTTTGGTATGCAAGGTATTTTTCCTGCAACCAATGACGTGATAGTATTCGACTTGTAACCTTTTATCATATCAACAACCAAAACTGGTAAAAGGGGCTGCCAAGTTCCAAATGGTTCGGCCCTTCAAAGGAGTGATATCAACACACCAAAACATTTGTCAAGTTAATTGCACCACTTAATAGTTCGAAGATTAAATGAAAACCAGAACATTGCTAATTTCGGTAGCAATGTTCAAGTTTTCATTTAACGTCCAAAGTATTATTCGGTGTGATTAAATTGGCAAATGTTTTGGTGTGTTGATATCACTCCTTTGAAGGGCCGAACCATTCGGAACTTGGCGGCCCCTTTTACCAGTTTTGGTTTTTGATATGTTATCAGTCCTTTTTTTAAAACTGTGTATTAGACTCAATTCCACTACCGTGCAGATGGGTAATAAAGTGGCATGTCAATTATAATAATATAATAATAATATAAGTTCGTTGCAAACGCAACCGGAATGGCTAGGACCTGGTGGTCACTAATTGCCATCCGAAGTTAAAACAAAAATTAAGAATTTAAAAGTTTAAAACGAAGACGGTTGACCGGCTGTAAAGGAAGGGTTGATGGTATAGGGTTGGGGTCACGAATGCCTTACCACCAAGGTTAGACCTACCAGGGACACAGTGTTCCCGATGGCATCGCCAAACGTGAGGGACGAGTGAGGGGAAAAGCTGTACCATTGTCAATGTTTAAAAAAAAATAAAAAAATAAAATAAAATAAAATAAATGCATTGCAGTTTAAAGCCTGGCCTAAACCAATTGTCAATCATAATCAAGATAAAATAAAAATAAAAAGGTTCATCATAATAAAAAAGCCATGGTCACCAGGAGAGACATGATCATGAACAAGCAGGCATTATTGGGCATACACCAGTCCAACAATCACCACCCAACTAGCAGGCGACAACATAATTGGGTCTTTTTAAAAATTTGGCAAAGTTAAACTTGTCAAGATGTTGTCTGAAGCTGTTGACGGAAGCAGCCGCAACGATCCGCTCAGATAAAGCATTCCACACTGGGACCACCCTAACGAAAAAAAAGTACTTCCGGCGATTAAGTCTGGCTGAGGGGAGGAGTAATTTGTAACTATGATCCCTAATCCTACCCACATGGCTAAGGTCAAAGAATGGTAAATCTATATCCAGAAAGCCGCGTAGAATTTTAAATATCAAAATTAGGTCAGCCTTAAGTCGGCGCAGTTCAAGGGAGTCCAGCCCGAGACGCTTCAAAGGCAGATAATAGGGCAGCTGTGCAAGGCCAGGCAGCCACTTTGTATAACGACGCTGCACCAATTCCAAATGGTCAATGTCTCGCAACAGGTAAGGGGACCAAACCTGTGAAGCATACTCTAAAGGAGGGCGAACATAAATTTTAAAAGCACGGAGTTTAGTTTCTACACAGCCAGAATTAAAAATCCGTTTTACAATTCCGAGACGACGATTAGCATTTGCCACTATGTGATTACAATGGGTGGTGAATTTTAAGGAGGAGTCAAACCAAACAACGAGATCCTTAAGAGGGAGTGCAACTCCTTTGGTTATCTCAATTCTGACATGGCGCCAGCGTCTACAACGTATTTCAGTTACGATCTTAGTTCCACTTTTTCTCAGTTATTTTCTAACATAATAGTCCCAATCTTGTTTCTAATGAAAGAGAATCGACTTGTCTAGCAAAGTGTGGAGGCAAAATTATCTAAAATATATTTGTGTACTTTGGAGCAATATTTTAAGGTTGGCTGATTGAAAGGTAATAAAAACTGTAAACGTACTTTCCATCTGCTATCTATGAATTAAATCCTTTTCTTCATTAAAAAAGGGTAACTGATTTAAAATTAAACAACAAAATACCATAAAAATGCAGGTGTTGTTTGAAAAAATCGTACCAACTCTAATCGGATTCGAACGCAGGACGGGTGTTAAATGTGACGAGGCATGTTGACTAAGAAAGCCTGGATAGCAGTTCCAACGTTCGTCAGATCTGTGCATTCGGAAACCTGAGCCAAATGACGTTTCATATATGTATGGAATGCTATCGACGTAAAACTGTGGCATAATTCATTGATAAATTTTTAAGCCGAAAACCCATCTTTCCCGTTCTTGGATTGCACTAGTTGTCCGAAAGAGTGTGAGAACTAGAAAGTAATAGTATGTTTATGTTCTTGTAACGTGAAACCTGGATAAAAACAAAATCTTGTTCAAAATTGATTTATAAATTGATTTGATGCTGCAAAAAATAGGTTAAATAAACATGCCACTTTCCGAGGATTAGTCTTTTGTCCCCAAAGTGATTGTGTTGTGATTTGTCGGTCTTTTCATGTTACATTATGTTGGACTGGCAGCAGTGGCTAGCAAGCCCTGCAATTTCAAAGTGAACTTCTGTGTATTTATTACTTAAAATGTATTATTTGTTTACAGCTGGGGAAGTATGCCACCTCTCCACTGACTCCATAGTTTGTGAGTCCCACCCTCCCGACTGAATAGTTGTCATTGTAGAGTAATTGTCATCCCCCCCCCGTAATTCCACGATTCCGAATAATTGTTAACCCCCCCTCTCCCCTTTTATTCCACCTCTGCTGAATATTGACGTAACTTTTGGTCCAGGCACGTCATATCGAAATCCAGCAGATACAGTAGAAAATAACGCACGGCCCATCCGACCTGGAAATACTATGGACAAGAATGTTTTTTTTTTCCATCTGAGAGTATTTCTTTTCGCTCTAACGGTAATGTTTTCTATCTGAGCGTAGGATTTTTATTCAATCTGGTGGGCATTTTGCTTTCTACATAAAGGGAATTTCCCCCATGTTATTAGAATACCTTTCACAATAGTTACTAATGCTAAGAGCGTCATTAAAACGCGCTATAGAGTAGCTTAACAAAAAATGCAGCCGCGAATGCTACACCACGGCTACGGTTGATGGCTGAGCCTCGCCCCCCTCCCGACTCTTTTTATGTCCGAGACTTTAAGTTTGTTTTGTACGCGTTTCGTAAGCGCTTCTTTTAGCGTACTTATTTTCCCCACCGGCGTATTTTTTCCTAGATGTTTTTACGACTGTCATTATGTTGTGACCGAAACAGCAGGAATGCACAGGGAACAACAGTAATTACCAAAACTAAACACGTATCAACAAATGCAAAAATATGTAAATCTACTTCGGATTAGAAAGAAAAAAAGAGTGAGGAGGGATATTCTATAAATCAAAGAGGAGGGTAGTCAGTCAGATAACCCTGACCCACATGGAGTGATTATCTTTCTACAACTTCGTTATTTTACAACTGAGGGAGAAAATGGATCGCAAAGCAAATCGATCCACACCATACCCATCGGAATCAAGAATTAAGGCGATTTCCAATATAAAATTGAATTTGTCACGGGATTTGTTTTCCGTAAAGCGGGAATGTTTTTAAAAATTGTAATGAAATGTAAAGGATATAACCAAACTCAAACCATTTGCCATAAAAAAAAAACGTATGCGGTGTCTAGAGTGGATACTCGAAGGCATAGCGTGGGCACAGTGGACACTTCCCTTCCCTTCCCCTGAAAGTGCACAAAAGGGGGGGGGGGGGGAAGGGCTCAGCCGCGCTTCGTATGAGAACGATAAACGTACTAAACTCTCCCCAATCAGAACTGCCGGAAACTCACTTCAGGAATACACGAAGAATAACAGTATGCAGTCAGAACTCTGGAGGGCGACGCCGTGTGCAAATTTCCTCCTTTGTATTATTTTGTTTTAGTTTTGTACCACTACATCGAAATACAGGTTTACCTCACTAATAAAATAGTAAGCTAGAAATAAAGCTATTCCGTGGATTACTTTCTTCCTTTGGATTTTGTATCCTCTAGATTTTCTTTATTCGGTTTTTTTTTCCTGGATTTCCTTTGCTGTTAGCCACGTAACGGACTGGTTCACAGGCCTCAGCACAAAATACTAGTTGCACCAGACAGAACAAAACATGCAAGCATACAGAAAACATGCTCCAGCTTTGTGATTGAGCCTCTATGGATTGGATAGCCAGAATTTTATTTTATCAAATAAAAAAAAACAATTCTATCTGACGGGAAAATAAAACCTTTATAATGATGGGGAGAAATTTCCATCTGATGGGTAAAATTCTATGTGACGGGTGCAGACATTTTCTATTGGATGGATCTTCGCTCATTTCGACCTGATGGGTTTTCGGTTATGTCCCGTTTCGCCAAATCTCGTTTCGCCAAAAAAAAGCAGATTAACAGCTTTTGCCTCAGGGTCAGTCCCGTTTCGCCAAATCCCGTTTCGCCAAATATCGTTCACGAAATTTTAGCTACACGAAACATTTAAAACATTTAAACACGAACAGTTATAACATGATGATGGTCAGACATTTATAGATAAACACCCGTTTTGCAGAATCCCATTTTGCAAAATAATTTGTTTCAAATTACGTGGCTCGCTCGCTTCGGCTAAACACATAACATCAGAAAACATAACTAATCAAAAATTATTTACAATTAGGCATGTCGTTTTAACTTTTGCAATGTTACATTTTTGAAGAATATTTTGATTCTGAGAAACGGGATTCTGCATTCCCGTTTGGAACGGGACAGGAATTCCCGTTTGGAAAAGGTTAACCATCACGTGTATAACTAACTATTCTTAAAAGAGAACCTTGGCATTGACGTAGTGACGCCCAAACATTCTAAACAATTATATTTAAAGCGCACATTTTTCCGTCTATATTGCCAGTTTTCAAAACGCTAATCTGCTTATTTTTTGGCGAAATGGGATTTGGTGGAACGGGATTTGGCGAAACGAGAGTTCACCGGGTTTTCGGTCTGATACTAGATCATCGAATCTTCTTTTTTTCGTGTGGGTTTGGATTTTTTTTGTAGTACTTCTTTAGAGAAGAGGGGGGAGGGATTTTTTTGTGTTTTTGCATTGTTTTATTTTATTTCGCAACTCAAAACAACAAATCCTGAACAAAACCTAAACAAATTTCAGGTAGATAATACGGTTTCTCGCAAGCCCACTTCAATAGGCCTGTTGGCATTGTATTATTGCCAGTGAGCTTTATTGAGTTTATAGGTACTAAATTACTGATACGTCCCTTGATATACGATGGATTTGCAGTTTGTAGGGCTGGCGGGGAGAGTTGTGGGGGGGGGGGGTGGGGTTCTTTT
Source organism: Lithobius niger (assembly GCA_023313725.1). Lineage (NCBI taxonomy): Eukaryota > Metazoa > Arthropoda > Chilopoda > Lithobiomorpha > Lithobiidae > Lithobius > Lithobius niger. The sequence goes on along the minus strand of JAHWFP010123305.1, from coordinate 55,223 downwards.
TTCACTTGAATGTGGGGAAGCGTAAATGGGGAGGCCTTGGATTGGGGAGCAGGGCATCGAAACTTTGTGGATCATACTGTCTTTCCATTTCACCGAAAGTTCAGCCATGATTAAAATTCGGCGAAATGGGAATTCCCGTTTCGCCGAATCCCATGTCGCACAATCAAAATACTCTATAAATTTAATATTGCTGAAGTTAAAGAAGCATTCCTAACTGGAAGGAATTTGTAATTAGCTGCGGTTTCTGATGTAATGTTTAGAGGCAGCAAATGCAGCAACGCGAGCGAGGCACGTAATTTGATTTGAAAATAAATATTCGCCAAAACAGGAGACGGCGAAACGGGAATTACCGTTTAGCCAAAAATTAAGACACTGATTAGAATTCGGCAAAACGGCTATCCGATCACACACAGGCCCGGACTGGCCATAGTGCCAGGGTGCCAATGGCACATGGGCCCTCCCGTAAATTCGTAAGGGGGGCCTTTTTAGATTTTACAGTTACAAGTGAAATTTCTGCTGCAGTTAGAATTTTTTTCTCTTTGTAATTTCCAGGTTGCTCTTAAAATCTGGTGATTTCATAGCTCTCTATATGTGACTGAACTACAAAGACAGCATTAAGGCCCCCCCTGGGGGGGGGTTAATTTTTGAACCTCGAAAATGACAATTTCAGCATTCAAAACTTCTAAAAACGCCTCAACTTCTGGGGGGAACCCCTATGATGTGAGTGTTTACCCGTGGTTTTGAAGTTGTCAGTAACACTGCTGTAATTTTTTTCATACCCTTTTTTAGAAAAGCCTTGCCTTCTGGTTCCTTGGCTCAGGAGGGTCACAACATTTTTTACCTTGAATGGGGAGATTAAGATTTTGTCAGGGTTTTGGAGTAGGGGGGTGGGAGGGAAATTGAAAATATGATGGTCACATTTTCATTTTGTCCGTCCCCTCCTCCCGGCCATAAATAATGACAGGGTCTCATAAGCTCGAATAATTTCACCTCCAACCCCCCCCCCCCATCATTCTGTTGCGGGCCTTTTTAACGTCATGGCACTTGGGTCCCAGGGCTGCCATTCCGGGCCTGATCACAGATTTGATTCCCCCTTTCGAAAATATTGACTGGTCTCTAAACCCAGGGAGAATGAACTACAGAGTAAAATATCGCAGGATAAATGAGAACGGAAATAAAAAGGCGAAGGGCAAAAGGATAAATAAAACTATATCGTCTAAAAAGGATCGCGAAAGCCACTCACGCAAAAAGAGCTGCGGAAATTGTGTAATTTATATATGGGACTACTACTCTCTCATTTTTAATTTGTAGAACACCCCGCCTCATACTCGCTTTTTCGTTCTAATTCGATTACAATAGACAACCTGTGTTACAAATTCCAGATATATTTTTTGTCGACTTTTAATTTGTTGATGTATATTAATTTGGGTGAAGTGTTGAAGCAATGGAGCACAATCTAAGTCAATATTTGGAAGCACAACGACATCTAACTGCAATACTAAGGACAGTTTTACATCGATCGCGTGTGAAACGTCATTTGTCTCAGATTTCCGAACGCACGGATCTGACGAGCGTTTGAACTGCTATCCAACCTTTCTTAGTCAACATGCCTCGTCAGATTTAACACCCGTTCTGCATTCGAATCCGATGAGAGTAGGTACGATTTTTTCAAACAACACCTGCATTTTATGGTATTTTGTTGTTTAATTTTAAATCAGTTACCCTTTTTTAATGAAGAAAAGGATTTAATTCATAGGGTGGAGTTACCAGTGGTTCCGATGGAAGTTGAGTCTATGGTTGAGGGTCTGGTCATTACAATGCCCAAATTAAACATTTCATTTATCCTTTGCTATCTACCTGATAGTAGAGTGGACGAAGCGGTGATAAATGTATGCAATTTTATAACAAAATCTTTAAATGTTAAACACTCTAATGTAGTTCTTGGCGACTTCAACCAGTCCACCATTGACTGGGAACTAAATTGTGCTAGTGACCCACACCATAGACTTTTTCTTGATCTTATGGCCCCTTTGGGGCTTACACAGCTTGTTGATAGGCCCACATGTGGGAAAAATATTCTTGATCTGGTTTTTACAGATGATGATCGACTTCTTTTTGATCTGGTTGTGGGACCTCATTTTGGCCGTAGTGATCATTGTGTTATCTCCTTCAAACTAAATATTAGCAACTTAAATGAGTTGGAACCACTGTCGTCAGACACAACCACCCAAAGTAAGATAGATTACCTGGGACTTAGGGCTTCACTGCGAACGGTGGAGTGGGATGATCTTATTTTTACAGGTAATCAAAATATTTGCAGTACCTGGAGTTGTTTTTTGGAGATCATAAATAACCATTTAAGGTTCTGTAGAACACCTGCGGAAAAGCCCCGAAGTCAAAATCACACTCTTCCCCAATTTTTGATTAAGTTAAGAAATAGAAAACTTAAACTTTGGAAACGATTTAAACTTAACTGTAGTGAAGAGGCACATATGGAATACAACATTATTAGAAGAAATTATTCAGACTCTGTTGAGGAGTGGCACAGGAAAAGGGAAGAACATGTCATCATGAGAGGAAGCACTTCATCCCTCTTCAAATTCTATCGTAAAAAAACCCAGTCTGTCCGATCCTTACCACCTTTTAATGGCCCAAGCGGCTTCTTGGTTGATAACCTGGAAAAGGCTGAGTTACTAAGTAGTATCTTTGCATCAAATAGCATTTGTGATGATGGTAACCAAAATTTACCATTACCACAGAATCAATATACGCAGAACAGTTGTGAGAAAGTGCTTTTTACACAGTCAGTTGTTCTCTCAGCAATAACAAAACTGAATCCTAGTACTGCACGCGGTCCTGATGGCCTTTCAGCATTCCTACTTAAACAAATAGCAGCCGAAATAAGTTATCCCTTAGCTAAAATCTTTACCTTATCCTTTGATCAAGGACTACTTCCCGAACAGTGGAAAACGGCTATTGTTATACCAGTCTTTAAGAAAGGTTCACCATCAAACCCAGAAAACTACAGACCTATCGCACTTACATGCGTGGTGTGTAAGATTATGGAAGCTATTATTAGAGATACTTTAATGCCTTACTTAACAGAGACATCTATTATAAAACCAGACCAATTTGGGTTTCTACCAGGCCGATCAGCTACACACCAGCTCCTAAGTATGCTTGATCGATGGACTGATGCACTGGATATAGGTGCTAAGAGTGATGTAATATATTTCGATTTCAAGAAAGCTTGAATCCGTTGTCCACCGCAAGCTTTTTGCTAAACTGTACGGATGTGGCATTGCTGGTCCTCTTTTAAATTGGTTGTCCGCCTTTCTAAGTAATCGATCTCAGCAGGTTAAAATCGAACATACAGTATCAAAAGGGGTATATGTACCGAGCGGAGTCCCACAGGACTCGGTTCTGGGCCCTTTACTTTTCCTAATCTATGTGAATGATCTCTGTGTGACCACTTCGTCACCGTATGGTGCAAAATTCGCAGATGACTTTAAAATCGGAACGGAGATTTTCTTACCTGGTCCCTCGTCCCCACTTCAGGAGGAAGTTTCTAACGTTACCTGCTGGTCTGCAATATGGCAGTTGCCACTTTCTGTCTCAAAATGCCAATCAATTAGATACGGAAGTGGGAACTCTGATTTTAATTACCTTTTAAATGGTGGTGCACTTCCCTTCGTCGATGAAATTCGAGATCTGGGTATATGGTTTACCCGAGACCTTAAGTCTTCCCTGCACTGTTCCAAGGTTTCAACTGCGGCCTTTCGACGGCTTGCCATGATCAATAGGTGTTTCACCTCAGGAAATTTCCACACTAAGACTTGGGCATACAAGGTCTTTGTCCGCCCGCTCCTGGAATACGCTACGCCTGTTTGGTCGCCGTACCTCTCCAGAGACATCGATTTGATTGAGTCTGTGCAGAGAAGGTTTACTAAGAGCCTTCCTGGGCTACGCAAGGTAAATCACATCGAACGTCTGACTCGAGCGGGACTAGAGCTCCTTGAACTTAGACGCTTACGCTACGATTTAATTCTAACATATAAGATCTTGCGAAATCTGACCACAGTTGATCTTCCTTTTTTCGATTTGGCCCCTTGTTTACATTTTACGCGTGGACATCCCTTGAAGTTGGCAGTAGGTAGTGCGCGACTTGACTGCAGACAAAATTTTTTTTCAGTTCGCATTGTTCCAATCTGGAATGCACTGCGTGCTAGTACGGTATGTAATGACTCTGAAGCGGGCTTCAGGCGCGAATTGCTAACTGAGAACCTTGATCGTTTCCTTAAAAGACCGATGTAACTTCTCGCTACTTAATGATTGGTATGGTTTAACCGGCTCGCAGCCCTTCTGTGCTGACCGCTTTGGCGGTGGTGAATTTTTATTATTGTTTTTTATACATCAGGATTGACAATTGGCTTCGCCAAGCTTTGCGATGCATTATTTTATTATAATATATTAAGAAATATTGACAATGATACCTATTGGCATTTCCCTTCACTTGTCCCTCACGTTTGGCGATGCCATCGGGGACCATTGAGTCCCTGGTAGGTCTAACCTTGGTGGTAAGGCATTCGTGACCCCAAACCTAATTCCATCAACCCTTCCTTTAAAGCCGAGCCGTTGTCTTCATTTAAACTTTTTAACTTTTGTAATTCAAAATTCTTAGTTTTATGTTGAAAAGCAGTTAGCAAATCTCAGGTCCTTGCCATGCTGATTGCATCTACAACACATTTTATATTTTTATTTTTTATTTTTATTAATAAGTGTTTTTAAGATTGCACATTTGACTAAGGATGTTTTAACCTGCATTTTTATTTCTTTTTCCATCTTTTTATTGTTCCTTTTATTCATGTGAGCTGCTTCTTTAATTTCGGACTGGGTATAAGAGGAGGATGCGCTCCCTTCTCAGTCCCATACAGTTTCTTTGCTGTATAAATGAATTATTTATTATATTATTACTATTATTATATCGGATGAAAAGTACGTTTACAGTTTTTATTTATCTTTTTATCAGCCAACCTTAAAATATTGCTCCAAAGTACAAAAATATATTTTAGATAATTTTGCCTCCACTCTTCGCTAGGCAATTCGATTCTCTTTCATTAGAAACAAGATTGACGCTATTATGTTGGAAAATAACTGAGAAAAAGTGGAACTAAGATCGTAACTGAAATACGTTGTAGACACTGGCGCCATCTAGTAGTCAGAAATGTGATAACCAAAGATGTTGCACTCCCTCTTAACTGAACAAACACTCGGAAGAGTGGTCTGGTTCAAAACATATGAGTGGTTGCTGTTAGAATGTCCTATATGAAAGGATTTGCACTTATCATCCGAAATAGGCAGCTGCCAATCCACAGACCAACGAGCCACAAAATTGACCTCGAGTTGCAATTGATATTTTGAGGTCGAGTTTACAATAGCAGAGTGCATCTTTAGGTCATCAGCAAATTTCTCCTGACTTGTATTGTTGTAATTTGTTTTATTTCGTTAGTTTTGGTATGTTGATATTACTCCTTTGAAGGGCTGAACCACTCTCAACTTGGTGGCCTCTTCACCAGTTTGCCTTTGTTTATTTTGCTTTGTTTTTAGAGATGGTTTATTTTTCGTGAATTGGACGTGAATAAAATTTCTTTGGCAACGTTGTTTAGATTCTTCATGCTACACTAGTGTGAGTCTGAGTGTGAGTACGTCAGTATACACGTTGTCATTGTCCGAACTTTGGCTGGCCAATGAGAGGCGATGCCGACAATACTAACAATGTTTATAACAATATTTTCGTACTTACGCGCTATCCCATGCCATCCTCGTTACACCCCTAGGCTCCAAACCACAAAAGGTACACAGTTCGTATCGTACTGTAGCCATTCGTCCAATTTCATAGCTGAAAGCCTTCCCGTTATCTCGGTATCGATGAATAATCACCATGGGTATGAGCGTACTATAATTAGCTAGTAGCTAGCTAGCTAGTTACATATTTTCAACGTTATTGAGGGTCAGATTTTGCTTTGAAAGCAGCTTAACTGGCATTCCTACACGAGTTAATTTTTGTCAGGTGGGTCATTGCTCTTGATTTCAACACAATTTAAGCTTTGTACCGCATTATTATTTTTCCTCAAGTACCTGATGTAGTGTCTTGACCTACCCACGGATGGCACCACCATCCGTACAATCGCATGTTGCTTGTATGCTTGATCAGCTGACAATGTTAATAAAAGCATGATCGCACTTCCGATCATGGTCAGTCATCAGAAACCTTCCGAGTTGTACCTCCTAATAAGTACTTCAGTATACAGCGTTTATGCAATTTGAAGCGTATGATGATGCGAATAGTTGAGGCAAATATGTGGAATGCCTAGACAACTATTTTTTAGCGCACGAGGTAGCTGCAACCAAACGAGTGCCTATGTTGCTTTCTGTTCTCCATGCTAAGCATTATAAATTACTTAAGAGATTATGCAGCCCAGCATTACCAGGTACTAAAACATATGCAGATTTGTGTAAAATTATGAAGAACAGTCTTGATTCTGAACAGTGGCGTGCTAGCTCATTACGACGACAAATTACCGTTGAAGCTACGGTAAGATGGATCGCCCTATGGGGTGGGAGCTGAGTTGTTGCACGTTTTTCCGAATGGGGAAGAACACCCAATAGCTTTTGCCTCTCAAACCCTAACTACAGCGGAGAAGGACTATGCTCAAATAGATAGAGAAGCCTTGAGCATTATCTTTGGTGTAAAAAGATTTCACCAATATATGTTTGGTAGGAAATTCACATTATGTACTGATAATCAAGCGTTAACCTGGATTTTCAACCCAAATAAGGCCATACCAGCCATGGCTGCAGCAAGAATACAGAGATGGGCTCTGTTTCTAAATGGCTATGTGTACGAAATAGAGCACATAAAAGGCTCTGAAAATGTTACTGTGGATGCACTGTCTAGATTACCCCTAACAAACTGTAAACAAACTAAAATTGAAAAAGATATAGTACAGGTCATGAGTTTGAGACAAATTGACTGTATTCCTGTTTTACCATTCCAGTTAGAAAATTGTACTCAACAAGACCCAGTACTCTCTAAAGTTTTGAAATATACCAGTTTGGGGTGGCCTAAAAAGGAAAATGTTGATTTAGAGTTAAAAGCTTATGAATGTAGAAGGAATAAACTTAGTGTTGAGAAGAATTTTCTATTTTGGGTGAGCCGAGCAGTAATACCCACTATATTGTGAAAGCAAATCCTAACAGAATTACATCTAGGACGTAGTGGAATTGTGTGCGAATGAAGGCTTTGGCTCGTTCACACGTTTGGTGGCCTAAGCTGGATCAAGATTTGGAACATCTCGTAAAAGCTTGTGACAGCTGCCAATAAGATCGTGAAGAAAGTCGACAATCACCAAAAACTGTGTGGTCCTGGCCTAATGCCTGTTGGGACAGGCTACACACGGATTTTTGCGGTCCCGTGGACAGTAAAATGTATTTGGTAATAACATGTGCATTCTCTAAATGGCAGGAAATTTATTGTATGAACTCTACAACTTCTGAAAGCACCATTAAGGTGCTACGTAATTTGTTTGTTAGCGGAGGGTTACCACGTGTGCTAGTTACAGATAACGCAGCTCAGTGGACTAGTTCAGAATTTTCGACATTTATGAAGAACAATGCCATTGAGCACATAACTGGGGCTCCATACAATCCTTCTACGAACGGTTTAGCCGAAAACCTGGTTTGGAATTTCAAAAGATCGCTAAAAGCTGAAATGAATAGTGGTGCCACGCAAGAGCAAGCGCTGGCAAGATTCCTGCTCGCGTACCGTATCACACCGCATACTACTACTGGTGAGAAGCCGTGCATCCTCCTGTCGTGGGAGGCTCGACTTGTTCTCCTCCTGTCGTGGGAGGCTCGACTTGTTCTCTTCCTGTCATGGGAGTCTCAACTTGTTCTCCTCCTGTCGTGGGAGGCTCGTCATGCTCACCTCCTGTAGTGGGAGTGCCTACAAAATCTTCCAAACGGAGACGACTGTATGGTTCGCCTCCAATGCAACAACAAGCATGTGATCCTGCTGAGAGTTCAACGAGATCCAAGCGGATCAGAAGACCACCAAAACGCCTGGATCTGTAGGCTGGCCACCCAGATAAGATTTTGGACATTTCTTTTTTTCCCCCCCGAGATCTTTGTCTGAAATTGTAAATGTGTATATAATTTTGTAAATAGTGATTTTTTTTTCTCTTCAAGAAAAAAAAAATTTCTGATGGAAAAGATTCTGTCACACTAGAATACGGTGTAAGGTGTGCCAGACAATTTTTTTAAGGGGGGGGGACAGTAGTGGCGCCACCATCCGTACAATAGCATGTTGCTTGTATGCCGTCAGCTGATGCTTGATCAGCTGACAATGTTAATAAAAGCATGATCGCACATCCGATCATGGTCAGTCATCAGAAACCTTGCGTCCGAGTTGTACCTCCTAATAAGTACCGCAGTATACCACACCTGAAATGTGCCCAACTATGCTTGAAGATATAAGACACTGACGCTATGGCGCCACGCTACAATGGTTTACAACCTCGACAATTGAATTGATGTGATGTTTGCTGTGATGATTGTTACCTAACTTGGTGTGTCTAGATAGCAAACAAACCCTAAGGCCAGTATGCCAAATATTTAGGATTTGACCAATAAGACGTACGAAACTTCCTCTGTAACCTTTTAAGGGAAATCACCCAGTAGTCCAGTCAACGAACGCTCAAATTTGGCAAATGGTGGAATAAAATCCCAAAGTCTTGAAACTTTGCAAGGTTGTTCGGGGACGTCTAGTAATGACTGTATCAAAAGTCCTGATGATTTGGAGGTGAGCTGGCTTCCCTAGACCATAAAATACCCCAAAATAGGTCAGTTTTTATTGGTTTTCCGATAATATCTCAGAATCTGTGGGTCCTACCAGAAAATAGCTTCCTACAAAAGTTAGAAAGGACAAAATTTTCCACAAACTTGATTCTATACATTTTTTCTCTAGCACTAGTAGTTTACGAGATATTAGAGTTCTAAATTTGAGAAATCTCAGTGATTGACAGAGATCTGCTATACGGGGTGCACATAGATTAGATGGACTGACCTTAACCGCATTTAAGTTACTATTTCAATCATATAACATCAAACACTTATTTACCACTTATACATATTTATTTGCTACATCAGGTTACTACATATAACATCGAATCGTAACTTCAAATACATATTTAATAACATCTAATCAAGTCGAAGTAAACGTCCTCCTGAAGGTTATCGTCCTGAACAGTTGGTGTCAGGCTATTCAAATAGTCACCGTGGCAGTTGTGGCAGATAGCAGTGCAACTCACGCTTATTTTCCTGCACCCACACTTATTTCCACAACCTGTGGTGCATCTGCTAAATATGATGTTGAGGACAGCTTCAGGGACAACAGCATCTTTGTTTGCAGTGACATTCTGACTACACTCCCAACCCCAAATTGCAGCTGGTAGCTAATTTCCAATCTAGATTGGAATGGTACCTATGCAAGTTGAGGGACGTTTAGTAGGAGACACTGTCTACTGACTCAAGAAAAATCTGTGTCCTGCCTCCGGTACATCAGTTTCAATCTAATGAACATAAGGCCAGGCTGATCAAGATGCCTTCTTCCAAACTAAATGGCAAAGGAGTACAATACCTTCAAAGACCTGATGATGCTGACAATCTAATTGTCAGGAGCATCATAACCAAAGCGAGTGACAGTGACAATGTTGCCATTGTTGGGGAAGATGTAGATCTATATTTCTTTTACAGCTCGAACAGCTACACACCGAAATATATTCTTCTATAAGCCTGGTAATAGAAAGGTAGGAACACAGGTATTATCTTCAACCCAACAACAACAAAAGGGCCTCAAAGATCTCATACTATTTGCTCATGCATTCACAGGGTGCAACAAGACATAAGCTTCCTTCATGAAGGAGACAGAAGTTGGTTACAAACTGCTGTTACAACCTGAGGCATTGCGTTCAGTAGCAGATGTGTTCAACCACTCAACTTCCAAGTATTAACATGTATCGGAGGTAGATCACAGTTTTTCTCGACTCTGTATAGAGCTACTCCTACTGCAACATCCCTCAACTTGCATAGACACCATGACTTCACAAAGTCTGCCACCAACATGAAGTCGGAGCTACTATTCCTCCCTCCTCAGAAGGTGCAGCTTTGCAATGCTTATTTCGTGTTTTCCACCATCTGCAACTATGGATGGGTAATGAGTTACCAGCTAGCTGCACTTTGGGGTTGGGAGCCTAGCAGAATGGCAATCTTGTAACTACTGCAATCAAAGATGCTGTAGCCCCTGAGGTTGTATCAACCTCATATTTTGCAGATAAACCACATGTTGTGGAGACAAGTGTCGGTGCAAGAAAATAAGCATGAGTTGCACTGCTATCTGCCACAACTGCCATGATGACTGAATAGCCTGACACCAACTGTTGAGGACAATAACCTTCAGGAGGAGGACGTTGACCGCGACTTGATTTGATATTACGATGCGATGTAATATATAGTAACCTGGTGTAGTAACTGCATATGTAGTAAATAAATATGTATAGCAGTAAATAAGTGTTTGGTGTTATATGATCGTGTACTAACTTAAATGAGGTGTACATATTCACCTGATCTATGTACACCATGTATAGTAGATGTCTATTTCGAAGATTTCTCAATTTTCGAACTCGAATATCTCATAAAGTACTGGTGCTAGACAAAAAATGAACAGAATCATTTTTGTGGAAAAATTTGTTCTCTTTAACGTTTATAGGGAACTTTATTTGGTAGGACTCACAGATTCCGAGATATTAACGGAAAACGAATGAAAAGTCACCTTTTTTGGGTATTTTACGGTCTAGCGAAGCCAGCTCACCTCCAAATCATCAGGACTTTTGATATAGTCTTTACTAGACCTTCCCAAACAACCTTACAAAATTCCAAGACTTTGAGATTTCATTCCACCGTATGTCCTATTTTGACTGGACTACAGAGGCTGTACACAACTTAAAGAGACATTCTACATTATGCTACATGCCTAACCTGAGTTGTGCATTAATTTCAAGGCTATGCATTAATTGACTGCTGATTTGTATGACAGGTAGGTAAGTACTACCATTCCTAGACAGATACTATCTGTGTTCCAGAGGTATTTTGCATCTTAAGTAAGGTCCCACTCCCTCATATGCTACACTGCTAGTCTTGGTACGTTAATTTTAATACTAGCAGTCGTGAATTAATTTCAAAGTTTGGGGATAGATGTGGTAGGTAGGTAAAACCCATCCACTCCAAGACGGACAGTAATAAGGCAGTAAATATGTGTGTAATAGCCCACAGCTGTCCCACCGAGCCAAACGAAAACAAAAAAATAACGGCATATTCACGGCCGGCATGGTCGTTAAATGTAAGAAGTTTTACCGCCTGAACACTTCCATAAACTTGTCAAATAGAAACTTGACTTCGCTACGAAAACTGTTCCCATGGCTGCCACTCTAGGCTGCCACTTTGGGATTGGCCGTATTCAGAAAAAAAAAAGACTCAAACAAAATTCCTTTCAGTCAAGAACCAAGTCACCTTGCAGCACAGACGAAGATGGAACCATCAGTAAAACTTTCTCATTTAGTACAGATGAAGACAGAACCAAGTGCAGATGAAAATAGTTTGAATTCCCATACAAACCATCTCAATACCCTTGAAAGTGTTACCCCAGCCCATGCTAGCCAATTTTGGTCGCTAGCCAGTTGGACGCAACAAAATATCATTAACCTCCCTCCCCATACATTGCACCACCATATTAACTCTCGCACAACATCCATACAAAACCATCCCACCATACTAATGCGCGCACAACATCCAATACAAAACCATCCCACCATACTAACGTGCACACAACATCCAATACAAACTCCAGCCAGTAGCCGTAGCATTGGAAGTGCTACGGAAAAGTTGGGTATGACCCTTATTAGCACGTGCTTCTTAGAGTTTGTTTGCGAACGGGAATTTCAGAAAATTGGACAGGAGGAGGAGGCGGAGGAGCGGCTAACGATGTCAAATGTTACAATGCTGCAACATGTAACAATAGGGTAACAATATGCGAGGTGCACAATATCGGATTATAGCTCACTCGGACAAGATGCAACGATGGTTGGGTGCCGGGAAACTAACATTTTCGTTGTTTGAGATAGCTAGCTCGTTGTGGAGAACCAAAAGTAAATGGTCTTGATTTTGCCTTAAATCTTCAAGTTTTAAACCTAGTGTGCGAAGACCTACGGCCTCAAAATTGGGCGGCCGACATGACTGAGTGACTTATTTACTTTTTCAATGCAGGCTTCGGGAAGCCAGTTGAATTGTTTCCGTGATTGTTTGCCATGATACTGCAACAATCCAGAATCAACTACTCATCGAGATGACGCATGCTAAATCTAGACGCACGCTAATGTGTTGCCATCAAATAATAATCATGGGACAAACCTTGGACGTAACCTGAACATAAGTATGCATATCTAATGTTCCGGTTTTTCGTAAACAAAAATCGGTGGACAGCAGACACATGATAGACTAGACCGTAGCAATTAATATAAAAATGAAGTGAAAAAAACCAACAAATTAACTGAGTAAAAAACGGCTTTGCCGTTTAGAAAAAAAAAACATTAGAGCTTGTATCCCCATACTCACAGCCGTGAAGGTGCACGAATAAAAACGGATTAGAGTTTACTCGAATGCAAAGAACTATAATTTGAACTCCGATTTGCAAAACGTATACCCACAAACACACAAAATAACGCCATAAACAGCAAAACGCTACAAAATTGAAAGATAAAAATGCATACACAAAATGAACACGTAATTACTCAAACGAACTAGAAATACCACTTCAAACGACCTTCAAACACAAACACAGGCAAAAAAAATGCCTTAACTTGGAGTCTGCTTGTTTCACAAATTATAAATACACTTAAAATACACATATACCCACTCACATGAAACAGATTTAATATGAAACAACAAACACAGAAAAATATAAAAAAGAAGGTCTGTGTAATACACAAATTATGCGTGCACGTCCAAACACCGAAACATTAAACTTTTCAAACATAAACTAGGCTTTCTTTCTGATCAAAAACAGTCCTTGTTCCCTGGTATTGGAGTTCAAATTATAGTTCGTTGCGTTCGAGTGAACTCTAATCGTTATTATTCATGCACCTTCAAGGCTGTGAGTATGGGGATACGAGCTTTAATGTTTTTTTTCTAAACGGCAAAGCCATTTTTTGCTCAGTTATTAGTACAGATTTGTGTTAGAGGCCGTAACACAAAGACATACTAATCACTCATATAATACTACTGATACACTCGCCACATCTGCTTTTCATACCTAAGTATATTCTCCTGCATAAGTCAGGAGTAAATCTCTCAAATACAGCAGTAATGAGAACCTGCAGTGTTGCAATATCCTGGGCTGGTTGAATGTACACCAAATCCCGTACTATTCTCCACACACTAAAGTCCATAGGCGTTGTGGTGAAACCTCAGTGGGGCTTGTCGATGTATGATGAGGAGTGTTTCCGGAATGACTTCCGGTTTTGTGAAGAAGGTGGTTTTGTAACCTGTAATGAGCACGTTGTTTAATAAACGGCAAGACGATGCAATCCGGTGTGATATTAATTCGTAGAGAGGGAATTATCTCTACAAAGTGGCACCCGTAAACTCGGAGAATCCTTGGAACATTTTACGTGAGTGGTTTGAAATGGAACTGTGAGTTAAATTCGACTTTTTTCGTCGTTGTGCAACGTGAACGTGGTGGTTCGAAAAATGGTGGCAGCACCACGAGGCTGGCCAGGTCAACGTTTTGTTAATCCGGTTACATCGGCTCAACAATGCCCAAATACAGCTCCTGTACTGGTTACATCGGACAATCAGGGAACATTAATGAAGCCTGAACCTTTATTGTGTGGGAAATGTAAGCGTTCTTGTAAAGACCACATGTTGAATGGAGGCAGTAACGCCACCATTGTTTGCTTAAATTGGAAAGATGAAGCATTTTATCAGGTGTTGGCTTGGATACCCTGGAAAGAACCAAGACTGTTGCGAAAAGAATCAAATGCTAGCGGTCTCTGCCAATCTCGAGGAAAGAAGGGTGACGTTGCGAATTTGCACCATGAGAGGACGCAACATTCGAATCGATGGATGTATAAGGACTATAACCCCCATACAATACCCTCTCTGTTTTTGGTATGTTCCTCGGACTCAGTGGAATTTTGTTCGTCTATCTCGAAATCGTTTACATATCTGCCGACGTGGAATTCAGGTATGCGTGTACCAATTAGTAAACATTTAACCTCTACAGCACGCTGTTCTGTCAACTGTATTAGTTTCTGTACAACGATGTCGACTCCCATAATCATGCCTACTGTTACTGAACGAACTGATAACGTTGCTCAAATTTCAAGCATGGATTGGCCTTTGATTATGGCAGCAAAGCCAACTAAAGACGCGACCTGTCAGACGAGCGTTTGACTGTTACGATCGGCGGCTAAGCCTAAGACTAGGGATACTGCCTCGCAGACGTGTGCTTATCTACTGCCCTTCGCTGCTCACGCTATGCACCCAACCACACCGTGTGCTAATGAATTCCTTGAGGCTCAGGAGGGAGCACTAGTAATGTTACTATTGGATTTTTCAACGTCAAAAGGATTGGCTCACCTACATGCAGCGTTCGCGATGGTCGGGTGTATACCGAAAACAATGCCGTTCTCACCCACGATGACGGTGACGAAACTCGATAGCCCTGGTGGAACACTTCGAGAGTTTGAAATACGACTGCATCTTTTACCATTGGACGGTTCATGGGTAATGCTGTCCCCTCAAATGCCAGGATTCCGTTTTGTCATTCCTTGGATAACGGAGGACGTTATTCGGCGTAAGATTCACTGCGGCTTTATCCCCCCCATCTTACAAGATGTACTGGCTGGACGTTTGCCTGTTGCAGCCTACTGTGAAACTGCGCCTGCCGATAATTCGGGCAGCAGTCCCTCATCAGCAATCATTTAGAGAACTTCACTTGTGAAAACTACATGGGACTGGCCTGCAGCTCATGTGTGTTACTTTTGATGACAGGAATTGTTTTAAATGTTTGTGCTATTTTAATATCCTGAAATAATTTGATGTTAGCATATGAAGGAAAATTGCGGTTATGAACGGGTAAATTTTTTTGGTGCAGTATTATTTGTTGAAATAGTCTTTAATAATGGTTGTTTAACTCTGTGATATATTTACATTCAGTATGTTTATACCCTTGTTCTTAAAATTGATGCTGAACTTTTGTCTGTGATTATACGTTATATGTTAGGGCTGTGAAAGTCATTGGCTTTGAAGGCTATTTCACCTTCCTACTGAACAGCGTTGATCGCTTGGTAAAATGATTACATAACTTCAGTGTTATTATATTTTGGCTACACATTTTTTTCTAAGGATTTTTGCTACTAAACATGTATACGATTTACGTCTGCCATAAAACTTACCATACGATTTACTACATTAATTCCCCACTACCCTCTTCGGCTGGAGTAGGAGCAGTGGTGTGCACTGTAGCACGTCAATTACTTGCTATAGTTTTTTTGCGTGCAGCAGATCCATGATTGATGGTCAGCATGATGTTTGTTTTTAATTGCTCCTTTGAGTTTTTTACGGAACTACGTGACCTGCTAGTCACTACTGGTTGGGGTTTCTGTTTTGAAATGTTTTTCCTCACTGCGGCATTATGTAACCCGGTACAAAGTTAGCCTACTTGTGTCTGTTCTCGAGTATGTGATGATTATTTTTTGACACCTTTTAATTTTTGTGCAATTATCACGTTGCTTGGAAGCATTGTCAGAACTACCTAGATTTAAACTAAGGTTTCATGAGGGTTTTTTCATGTGAGATTTATACACGATTGATTAAAACAATGGTGCTTATGTAATGCGCAATTGTTTAGTCTAGTCACTGCAATATGATTACGAAGTTAGCTTCCGTGTCGTTTACTTAAATTTGGTTGATGTCATGAGTCAGAAGAACCGTTACATTGTGCTGACTTGAAAGCGTTGTTCTTACGACCGCATGTAACAGGACGTGAGAACTGTTGACTGTACCTACTTGTTTTGTATTGGATTGTAATTTGTAGCCTATACTTGATTTTGATGCAGCCACGGCTCGATGCAGGTTAGGAAATTGGGTAGAATAGCCTATTTGCTTATAGGACTGGCGTCAGTCGAGTTTGCAGCACGACCTCTTGGCAACTAAATTTAATTGATTAGTTGTTATGCTTTTTTTTACCACTATACTGGTTCTTTGATGACACTAATGATGATCTAATGGGTTTTTGCATGAACAAAAACAAAACCTTTTTTTCTGCATCTTGTACTAGCTTATTACCAAAAGTTGGAAATATTGGGTGCACCATTCAAAATGGGGCGATTCGGTGTAATTTTGAATGTGGAGTGTGGAATTCTGGGGTGATGGCAACCATTTCGACACATTTTATTTATTTTATTCTGGTAATGCCAAATTAGGAGCGATTTCTAAACTGTACGCAGATTTGGAAAAGTGCAGGTTGTTGCGTTACCAACAAACGTAGTTTGAGTAATTGTTTATGTCTGATGTTGGCTCCAGAATTTTTTTTTTGATTTTACATGATTACCACTGGTAGAAGTACCACGAGAACCTTTGGCAGTGTGCTGTGACACTATTGTACTGACATGAATCAATGATAAATTTTATTTTTCTTCACGTGTTCTGAATAAAAAAAAAAAGGTTTTGCATCATTGTTGAGTTGACCTGAAGACTCACGATGTTGATTTTGAACCATTTGGTGGTGCGATTTCAAAATGGGTTTTTTTTTGGGGGGGGGGGGGATATTTTGAAATTAGGGGCACAGTTTTGTGGAGTAATGTTATTGCAATGAAAATTTTGTGCGGCTGAGTGACAGTATGTCCGAATGTCGCTTCTTTTCGGTATTTGGCATGATGTATAGAAATTGCTGTGAAATTTTTTAATTATGACGAGTGCTGTGTGTAGTTACCCTCGTGATTTCCTTGAATGACCGAATTGATTTGTTCCTTAAGATGGATCATGGGACTACAGTCAAGGACCTGTACCCGACACTAAAAGTGTCCTAGGGATCTGTTAAGGCTCTTGACTGTTACCCATTGTTAAGTTAAGGTGTGTAATGATACATTGGGTCCTAGGACACCAGGAAAATTATAAGTTAGCCATGTTAGTTGTGCACTACTATCTTTCTTTCCTGAGTTGGGCTTCAATGCATTATTTGTGGAGATGGTTTGGTTTCTTCAATGGTGATTGAGGAGTGGCGTTCACTTCAACTTTGTTGATGGTCATTTTTTTTCTTTTGTTAGCCATTTACTGAATGATGGTGGTGAAATTGGCCTGAATCCTGAAGGATAGGGAAACTGTAAAATGATTGGTAGTAAGGCTTAGGTGAATTTTGTTAAGCGAATGGGAATGATCGAGCTCACCACTCTTCGTCCCAGTGCGACATCGCCATGGATGGAGAGAGACAGGTGGCACTCTGGGCCTGTTCGCATCCCCTTGTGGGCTCTGGGAGCTAAGGCAGAGTAGGGGTGGTTTTCTCTCCGTGCTACTTGTCGTAGGTGTTGTCTCACTCCTGACACGCTTTGACACCGTAAGGCCTTTTTGGGTTAAATGTAAAATCTTGTTTTATGGAATTCTTGTGCACTGATCCTAGGTAACAATACAGTAGTTGTTGGGATTTAACTGACTTTTGAGATGTTTTGAAAAAATAAGGACAACTCTTCTGGCGATTTTATTTTAGAAAAATGTTTCTTGTTGTGTTCATTATGTTATTCAATGGAGTCTACCCCATGTGTGAATCGCTTTTGAGTATGTACTAGTTGCGTAGACGCGGTACCCGTAAGTGTATATAGGTATAAGGACAGGAATGTCTCTGGTTTGTGAAATTGCTCTGTTAGGAAATAAGCAATATTGTTACAGTAAGCAATGATCCTTTCACCTGATTGGGGGATCAGGTTGTTGTTGAGGGGGACCATGTGGTGAAACCTCAGTGGGCCTTGTCAATGTATGATGAGGAGTGTTTCTGGAATGACTTCCGGTTTTGTGAAGATGGTTTTGTAACCTGTAATGAGCACGTTGTTTAATAAACGGAGAGAAGATGCAATCCGGTGTGATATTAATTCGTAGAGAGGGAATCATCTCTACAGCGCAGATCGCACCAACGCGCGGCCATACCATCACACCTCTTCTACCAATTCTGCTGTTGGGAAATTGGTCATCAAGGTCTTGCACCTGTGTTGCATAGCGCCGTGATGCACCATCTTGTTGGAAAATAATATCTGCGGGATACTTTTCCCGTACAGCTGGCAGAATCCTGTCTTCTAGCAGCTGACGATATACTGCACCGTTGATTGTTCTACCAAGGAAGAATGGTCCAATGTTCCCCCCACCTAGCAAATATACCTCCCCAAACATTGATGCCTGGTGACGGCGTGAATGCCGCCATAGTGGCGTGTGTATTGTCATCACTGTAAAATATTCAGTTGTGAAGATTAACTCTGCCATTCAGATGAAACTTGGCTTCATTGGAGTATAATATCCGTTCAACGTTCTGTGGAATTCCTCACAGAACTAAATGCGTCGACCGGGATCATCTTCGGATATGCCTTGGACGGTACACCTTCAAGCCTATGTCTTAATCAGCCTATTAACTTTAGGCAGTGACACACCCGTTTTCCGTTCCAACTGACGCTGGGACGTTGTTGATTCACCAAGCAACGCGTGGTGGATCTCGGCGGCATTTTCAATCGTTCGTGCCGTTCGTTTACAGCCAGAATGGCCCTTTATGTTGATTTTCCACAGAACCTGTGGTTTCAAATTTCTCCACCAAATGTGCGTGGAGGTGGCTGAAGATACGTAGCCTGCCACCTCACCAAAACGTCTGATATCACATCGTTTTGGTAATACCATTTAATAATATGATACGATGATGTAGGTTCATGCGTGGCATGTTGTTATGAAATACAAAAAGAACGAGTGGTATCGAACGAAGCGAATACAAAAAAAAAAAAACATTATCGAATGATACGTATCAGGTTGTATGCACCTAACTACTGTCACGTCCAAGTGTACGGACCAACCAGTACTGCAGTATACTACACATCACACTCAAAACTTTGCGTGCAATGCCGGTACAGCTGAAGGGCAACACGCAGCATTAACCAAGGTTACTAATTCGGTAATTAAACTCAGCTAATTACAGTAACTACAGTACTGTAAACTTGGAATTCCTATCGGATAACGTTACTAGGTCTTTTGTACAGCAAGTGGTGTGGCGATTAGATGTGAATACTGGACAGTTGTTAATTCAGTATGTACAGTACTATGCTCAAAACTTTTAACTTTAATTTGCTAGGCGGTTAGTTTCTTGTGCCAGCAGTGATTGTTAAGTCGCCAACAATGAAATTTATGGCCAGGAAGTCGTAGTCGATATTCCTTTGACAAAGCCATTGTTACAAACAGAATAAAAAAGAAAGAGGTGGTAAAAGTGGATTCCGAACAATGAAACATTGTTACAAAGCCATTGTTGGCAGAACGGACTAGTGAGACGACACTATATTTGCAAGTTTGGTCAAGGCTTCGTTTATTACTTGATTGGCGCTCGTTTGACAACTGTAATTTTTCTCCTCCACCCTCCCCCCTTCGACATAACTTGGTAAAGGCATTCTTGCCCACTCTAGCTGCAAGGAAACAGTTAGGGTCAACAGTAGTTCAGCTGTTCCTTTTGTTAGTCAAGCCTATCATTGGTGATATTCTTAATCATGTCAAAAACCAAAACTGATGAAAGGGGCCACCAAAGTTCCGAATGGTTCGGCCCTTCACAGGAGTGATATCGACACTTTACTTTACTTTACTTTATTTATACTTGCTCCACAGTGCCGTCTGGCTGTGTGGAAAAGACAGAAATAAGTATATACAGGATAAATACAATTCAAA
Source organism: Lithobius niger (assembly GCA_023313725.1). Taxonomy (NCBI): domain Eukaryota; kingdom Metazoa; phylum Arthropoda; class Chilopoda; order Lithobiomorpha; family Lithobiidae; genus Lithobius; species Lithobius niger. The sequence goes on along the minus strand of JAHWFP010123305.1, from coordinate 35,150 downwards.
CATATTGTACAAAAGGAAAAAAAAGAAAAGTTTGAGGGAAAAATAACGTTAGTATTAACAAGAAAAATAATTTACTATACCCTATGTCACTTTCGTAATCAACATGCAATACAATAATATGGTGAAGACCACAGTATAACAGTATATACATATAGCTTTGGGAAAATCGTTAAAATATATATTTAAATTTACGGCAAACAGTAAGTACTGAACAAATCGGTCCTGCGTGAGAAAAAGAATTCATGTTATGTACTACATCCTAGGTGGATGGTAAAAGTGATTAATAGCCTACGCAACCCATAACAATTCAGCTGTAAGGGGAAAACCCACAACATAATAGTTTATGCGTTTAATTCGGATTAGCAACACATGCAACTTCCAGCAGGTCATGCATACGATGCGAGTGCCAACATCGATGGATAGTGAAACTGGTGTACCAAGGAAAAAAAAAATAAATTGAGGTTTACACCAAGTAACACTAGTAGTTACTCTCTTTTAAGTAGAGCAATTCCGGGTAATATCGTAATTACATTGGCATGCTAAGAGTTTTTAAGTTGGTCAAATTGTGCATTAGTTTGTAGTTTTAAGGATGTCTAGCGACTTGATAATTGTTTGCAAATTTCAACAAATTGTGGTGGATAACTACCAAAAAAGAACATGTTGGGTGTAGTTCAATTAAACACTGTAGGGAGAAAATTGCCAATCGGTGTGTTCCATAACATGTTTATCAAGTCTGTTTTTGAACATATTTACATTGGGGACCTCAACCACAGACGCAGGCAAACCGTTCCATAAAGAGATCAAGCGGTAAGTGAAAAAACCCTTGGCGCAATTTGTATTAATGATAGGGCGTTGAATTTTGAAGGGGTGCCCCCGTGTTGCAGAGTAATTACAGAAGGTAAAAAGGGTTTTGACCGACGTTCCTCCTAAGTTACACTTAATGATTTTGAAGAGTGTAATGAGATTACCTCTAGATAGCCTCCACCAGAGTGAGTGAAGGCCAAGTAGCTGTAATCTACGTTTATAAGGTATGTACTTAAATCCGTTTACGTTTTTTGTTAATCTACGTTGAACTTTCTCGAGCGCGGTGTGATGTTTAATCAGTGACGGGTACCAGAGTTCGGATGCATATTCGAGAATCGGTCTAACTATTGACACATAAAGTCTAATGTAAATTTCCGGAGATCGGGATGTGATTGTACGGTTAATAAGAAAAACGACTGACGAAGCTTTTTGAATTATTTTTGCAATATGTTTATCAAACTTCAGTGAGTTGTCTATGGTAATACCTAAGTCAGGAGTTTCAGTAAGACACGGTAATGGGTCGTAGCCCCAGTAGTACTGATAGTTAGGATTAGTTTTGCCAAAATGCAAAATTGCTGTTTTGGTGGGGTGTACTGGCATATGCCATTTCTGGGACCAGGAGAACAGATTATCGATATGCTGCTGGAAAGCAATGGTGTCATTGTAATTGGTAAGTTTATGCTTGGCTTTAGAGTCGTCGGCGAATTTGGAAATGGATTTTGGAAGAGAACTGCCGAAATCATTAAAGAAGATTAAAAAGAGCAAAGGTCCCAAAACAGAACCCTGAATAACTCCGCTAGGAACAGGGTAACTAGTGGAGAACGAGCCTAATAGTATAACTTGTTGTGAACGGTTGGACAACCATTCCCTGATCCACTGCAAAATAGGTCCCACGATACCGTGCATGTTGAGGGCGTGCAGTAGGAGGGGGCGTTGGACTTTGTCAAATGCTTTCATGCAGTCCAGGTAAATAGCATCGACAGGAATATTTTGATCCAAGTTAACAAAAATGTCACTATAAAATGCTAGAAGATTTGTAACAGTTGAAAAGTTAGGACGAAAGCCATGTTGGTTAAAAGTAATTAAGTTTTCAGTTTCAAGAAAGGTTGTAATGTGCTGTGCTATAACCATATCAAAGATCTTACAAAGGTGGCAAGTGATGCTAATAGGCCTGTAATTAGCAGGGTCCTCCTTTTTCCCTTTTTTGTAAATTGGTGTTATGTAAGCAACGCGCCATATTTGGGGGACAAACCCTGTGCAGAGCATATTATTGAAAATAGGAACGAGAATAGGGACAAGGATGTCTTTACACACAATCGATACATCAGCTGGTATTCCACCAGGACCAGCAGAAGCGTGAGGTTTAAGTTTAGAGAAGGCTGTGGCTAAGTTTTCACTGGTAAAGATTAGGGGTGAGATCGCGACAGGGTACTTAGCGAGAGGAGGCAGGATTCCAGTTGAAATGCTGGAATAATTTTCAGCAAAGGTTTGAATTAAAAGGTTTGCCATTTCATGAGGTTCGGATGTAAATGTATTAGTGTTGGTTTTAAGGGGGCCAATTTGCGGTTTAAGAATTAGTTTAGTTTTAACATATTTGAAAAATTCCTTCGCCGCGTACCCCGATTCTGTAGCAAGTTTGAGTTCGAAATCATTTTTCTCCTTTTTGAGAGTAGCCTGAACGAGCTGGTTTAGGAGTTGATATTGACGGTATATTTCCAGGTTTCCTGTCCTTCTAAAGGCTGCCCAGAGGTTCCCCCTTTTTTTATGGTTGGAAGCAGTGAGATCTGACATCCATACTGGATGGTTTGGAATTTTTTTTTTTAGTAGTAGTATAAGATACAGTGTTAATGGCATTAGCAATAAAAAGGTAGACATCGTGCCAAGAGAAAAGTGATGCTCTCAACATTTTGTTCATTTCGGGCAAGAGTCGCTTGTAACTTATACTCATTCTCGCCGAACAACTCAAGTCAGTAGTAAAGGAAGCAGTAATATTTAGTATATCATGGTCAGATTTGCCTAACTTGCCAAAATGCACAATTTCGCTGATACAACTGGGATCTGAGGATAGCACTAGGTCTAAAATAGAGTTTCCCCTAGTTGGGCGTTTGACGTGTTGGGTTAAGTTTAGGTTCAAGATAGTTAGGAGGAAAGAAGCAGCCTCCGTATCTGAAGTAAGTAATTCCCAGTTAATGTCTCTAAAATTAAAATCTCCCATCAAGATGAGGTTTTGGTTTTTGAAAGTTTTGAGTAACTTTACGAGTTTATTATTATTTTCCTGACTAGAGTTTGGAGATCGGTATATCACTCCAATAATGCACAAGTGAGGCCCCAGAGAAATCTCAAACCAACAAGAGCTTTGAAAATCAATAGCAATATCGATTCTCCTAGCTTGAAATCCCTCCCGAATGAAAACAGCGGCACCACCAATAGGGTTACCGACTTTGTCACACCTATCTAGGAGGTAGTAGCCTGGAATATTAAAACAGGGAGTGTCTTGCCTAAGCCACGTCTCGGTGAATGCTAAAATATGTGGTGCCTGCGTTGTGATGAGGATCTCAATTTCAGGATATTTATTACAGATGGACTGGGCATTAGTGTACAACATGACTATTTGGTTAGTGATTTTGTTAGCCCCCTGGTCAGACGGGCTGAAGGTTTGCTGGGTTGCACATTTTTCCCTAAAGGGGCCGGGTCACTTGCAGCAGTTCCATTTCTTTTATGATTATTAGTAGGATTAGCTGGAGACAACGAGGGGACAGATGCAGCAGCAGTCCCTGCGGTATTTGGGGTAATAACGTTTGAGGGACGAGATATGTTCAAAGTTAGGTCAGAGTATCTAGTAGCGGAGGCACCGCGCTGAGGAGAAGAGACTTGCTGTAGGCCTATATTTTGTCTTCCAGGCAGTTCAACAATTTTACCCTTCCTAATGCCCACATTCTTGCCCTCGGATCTTTGATGGGCCACCTCCTCACGGAGTTCCTTTTGTTGCTGTTGTTGTTCCCGTGTCAAATCCGGTCGGATAAATACTTTACTAAATGTAAGGCTTTGCTTTAGGTACTTACAATTCCTAAAGATGAGCTGTCTCATGCTTTGGTTTGGGAGAGTAACCTTAAGGGGCCTACATTTTTTTACGTCAAAAGTGCCCAAACGTGCGTAAATAATATTTTTTGTTGGTGAAGGGATTTGTAAACTTTTGAATAGCTCTTGCAAATAGTATGCTGTTTGGTCGTATGCCTCGTCATCATTCAAGTTAAAGATGACCACGTTGTTTTCACGCATAATTCGATTCCTGAACTCTGTATACATATTCTCTGTATTCACAAAGTGACTTGCACAGTTGGAATTTCTTTCAGCAATCTTGGTATTTAGTTCCTCAATTAACTTGTCGTGTGTATCGAGTCGTTGTGTGTTGATACTAATAGCCTGGTTTGTGGTTTTCAATTCAACTGTCAGATTTTGCAAGGCAACAATAAGGTTCTAAAACTGACTTTGGTTGGTGGTTAAAGATAGTTTACAGTTTGTACAAAACCATTCAATGTCAATGTTTGTGGTATAGACATCAAACAAAGAGCTAGACACACCCATACAGCCCATCGGGTGGAACCAGTTCTCGCATCCATTACACTGCATGTTATCAACATCTGTGCTTTCCACGGCCTTGTTACACACATTGCACGTTGCCATGATTTACCAATTGCGAGTGAAAGCACTGGGCAAATAGCAAGAAATTGCAAGAATCAACACTGAGAAAAAGTAGAAAAAGAAGGAAGCCAATAAGGCACGAGGTACAATTTATATGTGTAGGTGTGTTGCATAAGAACACTGTAGTGATCCAACAAACCACAGAAGGTAGCACGTAACGTTGTTGTCGATATGTTGCAGCCAATTAACATCTGTCAAACACAACAAGACAGCCAAATTGTCCCAAGTGACACAGGTTTGGACTAGTTTTGGTAAGAGGTGTTACAACAGGGTGTCGCTGGCAAACGTGTTAGATTTTCTGTTCACTGCAACCAAGCTACGAGCTTCAGACTAATCTTCAAGAAAACTTACGACGCCGGAGAATGCTAACCTAACTTTTGTCATTCCACACTCAAAATTGTCGGAGAATGCAACGTTAAGACTCCTTACCACCCGGTCGAGTCCGCTGCTTTCCCAGCGGTATTACAAAAGCGTCGAAACGGTATGAACAGTTAGTCAGAATTGTTGTGCTCTTGATTCGCCATACGTATCCTGAATGGGAAACCCACTGACGTCTTCCATTGAAGTCCTAGTCCGCCTGGACAAACTTTCGTGAGCAGAAGATAAAGTTCATACTCGTTCGGAAAAGCAGCAAAATGACGCTTTCATGAAGTAAACCAAGCTGCATATTGTTCATTTAATGTTGTATATTGTGTACCGTTGTATAAGCCTCTAATATACTGTCATTTGCCATAAGTAGCAGCAGAGCTAACTTTACACGCGTCCGTCCCCTGACACACTAAAACATTCCCCAAGTTAATTGCACCTGTAAATCTCTCGTAATATCTTCTATTGTAAGATCTTACGGAGACACAGTGGTACGATAATAATAATCGTACCGTCGGCACAAATGCTAATAATCTAACAACAGCACATAAAGCAATAAATGAGCAAAGTAAGGGAGTTCACACAAGTTCTACGATCCAAAAGCTATTTATTCAGTTATTTAGGGTTATCCCTCCTTTCAAATCAGTTAAACTTCGTAATATTAATTTAAAGCACTCCTAAAATAATCAGACCAAGGGGAAATAAGTGAAAGGGGCTCTTATAAGAGATGCGCCCTTTCTCAGCTCTGAACCGGACTTAGGCTCTAAAGGAAGGAAGCTCCTTAAAAATTCGGCTAAGTCCGATCGTAAAAATTACTTAACTCAGAATAAATCCAGCTGGGAATCCTGGGGCGGTCGGCTCAGTGACGGGTGGCTTTTTAGGGTCCAAAATCGTCGGCAGAGAGAGGGAAAAAGGCCGCGGAGGTCGGTTATAAAGGGGGTCCGTATCCTGGTCTATTGTATTGCTGAAGATGCGCAATTGGATGCTGAGATTGCCGGGAGAGCTGATTGGCTCCCGGCCGGACCACTGATGTCTACTGAGTATCTGGATAGGGCCACATGTGGTAGCTATTAAAAGTGCATGAGGCCAAGTGCACTGAGTGTCGTCTGCTAAGCTAAAGCTAATGTTATTCTGATAATAATAAATGGACGTTGTAAGACTGTTGTTGTTTATAAGTTAATGTTATATTGGTAAGAAGTATCGGTTGTGTAATGTTAGTTACCGTTACCGATATTTTATATCGGAAAGTGCTAATTCTTAAAATAATTACAATGCCCTTTCTAAAATTAGGTCGGCTACTCCTTTCTTGGGGTAACGATCTATCTCCTTAAAGTTTTAATTTTAATTTAGTACTTTGATTAACTTATTCCGTAATATGATTCTACTTACTGGCGATTACTGGAGTAAACTTCCCACTAAGATGCAAGGAAAAACATCTCAGGTTGCTCTGAGAATTCCCTTAAGTTTATAATATATTTTAAGTTTTCCATGAGTAAAAACCTTGCATAATAATCCTCAATTTTCGAATACATATTCGGAATCCTATTTTACTATTGGGATGATTGTTAAATGGGCCTAGTTGTTGGTCGATGAACCTACGGGTTAGAGTTTTTAAGTTCTTTGATGAGTTCTCATGCAAAACGAAAAAAAATTCTGGATTTTTTTTTTGGGGGGGGGTGAGTGCTAATACTGTATTATTTAGTACTTACTGTGATGGTGCACCCGTCGTTAATGGTACATAAATGTCAGACATTTTCATATATGTACAATTTTTAGTTAATAATTTTTAGTGGTATAATTTTTATTTAGTACTTACTGTGATGGTGCACCCGTCGTTAATGGTACATAAATGTCAGACATTTTCATATATGTACAATTTTCAATTTCGTAGTAATAATTCAATATTTTTTTCGAGTTTCTGACCTATGTGACAATATCGGTCAATATAATTCCGACTGTGTTACAATTTTTGTTTTCCTTAACTAGGTGTCGTGTCTTAATATTTACCATGCGGCTCCTGTCTCTTAATTTTATTTCACTGGGAGAATCAGGAGTAAAATAAACAACTTATTTCTCTCATTCGCGGGGTCTTGAGTCTTGTTTGCTGGTGCTTATTTTGTGGAACTTTCACTTGTCTGTGGAAAGTTCATTTTTCTGTAGAAGGTACATTTTGAAAAGAATTCAGCATGTTTGCGGAAAATCATCTTTCTTGTGACGAGTCTCCTTTTCGCTAGGAGAGGTTTCCTTGCTTGTAAGAAGTCATCTTTCCTTTAGAGAAGGTCTCCTTGCTTGTTATAAGTCGCCATGCTTGTTATAAGTCGCCATGCTTGTTATAAGTCGTTGTGCTTGTTATAAGTCGTCATGCTTGTTATAAGTCTCCATGCTTGTTATAAGTTTCCATGCTTGTTATAAGTCGTCATGCTTGTCATAAGTCGTCGTGCTTGTTATAAGTCGTCATGCTTGTTATAAGTCGCCATGCTTGTTATAAGACGCCCTGCTTGTCATGAGTCGCCTTGCTTGTTAAAAGTGTCTTTCTGAAACAATAGGAAAAAAAATTTCGGGTGTAACCTGTTTCGGTTGATTTGTGATTTTTCGTGCGTAATTGTAACGTTTCTCTGAAATAAACATTTTTGTTAACCCATTTTTACCATTTTGTTGGTGTATCGGGTGCATCTCTGCACTTTGTTCGTTTACTTGTGAGTTTTTCACGTTTTCTAGTGCTGCTGATGGCTTTGTAAACTTGGTTTCACTTTCGTTTCGCTTTGATGCGAAATCTGAGCTTCGTTTGCTCGTGGCACCATCTCGTGACGAGAAGGCGAACGATTTCGTTGTTAAAGGTACCTGCTAGGAATCCACTGTCCCAGCGCGGCTTTGTCGCTCGGCTCGATTGGATTGCTGGTAATTGATTTACTTTATTAAAATCATCCATTACTCAGATAATTTTTTGGTTACGTAGACTGAGGTTTGAGAAACGGTTACCAATAATTGTTTGTCGGATTCTGTGGTGTCATATACACAATTTCGTGGACTTAAATTTTTAGGTCCAAAATTAATTTTTGATTATCCAAATTTTTAGGAGTGGCTGGACAGTGCCTCTGTTCCCTTAATGCTACGCAGTGCGAGGGAGGAATGCACCTGGGGGATATTTTACTTTTCCTGCTTCCTGGATTTCTCCCGTTTGGTCAGTTGGATTGAGAACCCGATGATGATGGAAGCTCCCCACCATAACCGCCGTTGTCCGAGAAGTCGGGGTGCCTTCCCGAATGGTGTTGGGGTGGACCCCGACTGTCCTTTGCTGTGGGAGGAGTACTTTGTAAGTTGATTAGTTTGGTTTGTTTGAATTTATTTAATTTTCCCGATTGTTTGGGAAATTTGCGGTTTTTAGATGCTTTTAGGCTTGGCGATCGGGAATCCTTCTTTGTTCCAAAATGGCATAGAAAATTTTCTAGGCCTATAAAAAGTTAGCAACTGTGATTTCTATTTAACCCTTAAGTTACTAGTACATTTTGCAGTGATCTATGGAGATAATCATAATGAAATGTGATACTTAATTATCGTTATTCATACAGAAATTTTTCCGAATGATATAACGAGTTTAAGAATTTCATTGTGTTGTGGGTCGCGTTGACCTGAAAGTTAATTCTTAATTGTTCGAATGACGTTTTGCCTTATGTTTTTTTTTCGTTTAACTAGAGACTGATTTGCTTAACTTCTGTTATTTCTTGAGAGTTGGGGGGGGGGAGAATTGGGAAGGCAGAATAAAATTGGGAAGGATGGCGTGGGGGTGGATATTCACAGTGGCAGATTTAGGGAGGTGCACTGGGTGTGGGTGCACCCCCCCTTCAACACGAAAATTAATATTTTTTAATGTTGTTTTCATCCTACGAGTGGAGATAAAAAGTTTAGCCCAACGCATTTTTGTGTTCACCTTCAAAATTGTTTGTTTACTTAACCACAAATGAAAAAAGGAAGAAGTGATGAAAGTTTTTCACCTTTGCCTTAAGGGGGGGGGGGGGGGGCTCACTTTTTTCAGGAAGGCCCATAGGTACTAGACAATAAGTCAAAAATTAATTTTATGGTGCAGAAAGATATTGAAGAAAACCACAGATGAAAAAAGCGTAGCTATTTAGGTAGTAATCAGATATAGTTGTGGGTGTGTGGTCATTAGTCCCTTTGTCGGTAGTGGGGGGCGGGGGGGGGGGGGAATTCTGAATGAATCTTTTGACAAAGGGGTTGCCTAAACTGGTCTACAAGCACGCCCTCTAGAAGCTACAAAAATTGTTAAAAGGCTAAATAATGATTTTTAGTGATCAAGATCCCGTTGAGGTAGCTTGCTCTGCTTCCCCGACCCGTAACCGATATTAAATTGACATGAAGCAGCACCCCCCCCTTCAGAAAATCCTAGATCCGCCACTGGATATTCGGACTGCTGTCTATAGATTTTAATTTTCGGACTGCTGTCTATAGATTTTTAATTTTCGGACTGCTATCTCTAGATTTTAATTTTTCTACATGCTTTTCCTGTGAGAGGGAGGGGAGGGGTACCATTGCGTCTGGTTGCTTAAGTTTTTCTAGCAAAATTAATTTTTCTGTGGTTGGAGTTCCTTAATTGTTCTAATATTTTGATTTACTGACGTTGGCTATCGCCACTTTAACGTGCCTTATCTTATTTGAAAGTGGGAAAAATTATCATATTACGTGAAAAAAAAATCGAAAGGGTTGGTTTGAAACTTAAATTTCTTAATTTTTTTTCCGTGTGTGACGCAATATTTGCCGGGGGGGGGGGGAGAAAAAATGGGAGGGGGTGGGGGATTTTTCATGTGGAAAATTATTCCTTAGATACTAGATTTGTTTAAGTTTCGTGATTACGGTTTAGGCTAGTTTAGGCATAAATGATTCAAGGTGTTATTTTATTTAATTTTTCAGGATTCTCCGACTTCTCCAGATCGGTTGGGGGATCGTGGTCCTCCCCTGTCTGCCCGGCCCTGGGACGTCGCCATCGCCGACGGGACATATGTCCCGACCTTCCGGGGAGTTTATCTCCTGGCTCCCGGACCCATAGTTCAGGTTTTGAGAATCCCCATGACCCGGCTCCGGAATGGCCAGTACTGGCTTCGCCTGTAAAAAATTTCGTATGTCTTAATTTAATAAATCTGTGCTGGTTTCTTTAGGTGAACTGGTTTCCCTTTGTTAATTATTTTTTAAACGTTTGTATTTTGTATTTTCGTCTGGTGTGCCTGACGATATTCGAAATCGCAACTTGTTTGCTTAGGTTGGTTCATTTCTTACGCAATTCCACCATTTAAGATTTGTAGGTGACCGTGCTCGATATAAGCGATCATGGCTGATACGGGTCACTGTGGTAAATATAGGCTACCGTGGCCACAGATTAGAGAGTTAAGGTTTAGGCAGATACGACACTCAAATGCTTCTCTACTGGAAGGAGTGTGCCGCTTGACGACAGCGCCAGCTGGTGGGAAGAGCGCATCGCAATGAAATCCGTGAACTAGCAGCATTGCAATCAACGCGATCAGAAGCTAGCTAATTCTTTTTAAAACAATTTTTTGAGTGATTTAAGTTGGGGAATAAAGTTTGTATATTGGTTCCCACATGTAGAGGACAATATAAGCTGCAGCTAGAAACATTTTAAAGGACATATTTAGGTTTATTTTAGACTTGTTTAGTTGTAGGCTATGATCAAATTTGTTGCCCGAATTCCACAATGGCACTTATGGCATAAATTAGGACGATGCTGTTACTAGCCTTGTTTAGAATTTTAAGCGTAAGATAACAGCAATATTTACAAAGTAGCCCAATAATTCATTTCTTACCTTGTATTGTAAGTCTTGATCACAGCTAGCGTAATTTAATTTATTTTTGCATAAATACGTATACAAAATAAAAATATAAATATGTTGACGGGCAAGAATTTATTAACTAAAAACAAACTGCCAATATATCCATTCCAAAAAAAAAACAAAAAAATCAAGACTTATTTTGAAAGCATTTTACTAAAAAGTTATTTTTGTTGTAGACTCCAAGGAAAATGCACTAAAAAAAATACGGTTGTGTGAACAGATTAAAGAAACGGAAAAAAAAATGTTTCAACACATGCTAAAAAAATTCTGAAAAGTGGAGAAATATAAATTAGCTGGATAAAAAAAATTAAAAAATTACACATTTCATAGCACATGCCCTCCTAGATTTGATCAAGATAGAGATAAATTTGCAATTTTTTCAGTAATTTGTAAGTTTGTCATAAAAGGTTCTGTTTATTTTAAAAATTTTGTTGCTATACTAGTTTTCATTAGTTGTTCACCAGGCTATTAAGGGGGGGAGACTGGTGTAAAAAAGCCGATGGAAAAAAGCCAAAGAAAAATAGTTGTTCTGGTGGTGAAACTCCTTATTGTCCCTGGTGAAATTCGAGCCAAGGAAACAGCCCTAACCTCATCTACAACAACAAACTACAAACAAAAAATAACTGACGAAACAATTTTTTCCTTCGGCTTTCTTCCACAGCATTTTATTGTCCTACGTCTTTTTTTTTCGCGGCATTTTTTCCGCTTTTTTTTTCCCCCATCACGCTCATATTACAATATAAACATTTTAGTGTAAAATGAGACAGCAAATTTGTTAATAAAGATCCTTGAAAAAGTTATATTGGTCCTTGAAAGTCCTTGCAAAAAGTCCTTGAATTTTGTATGTGCGGATTCTGACTTAGTCGGGGCCCCTGTTTCAGCTTCTAAAAAAAATTCTAACGTATAAATAATACGTTACAAAGAACATTATTTATATTTTTATTTACTTTTTATTCCGTACAAATAATTTACTTACTTGCTATAAGGCAAGTGAATTATTTTTAAGGAATAAAAAGTACATTTAAAAAATGTTACTTGTATTGTAACGGTCAAATAATTTTTTTTCCCGTGGAAAATTTAATTGAGTATACCTAAAAAGCTGCTTGTGTGAATTTTTTTTTATTATAATACTCACTTGGGAAGGTCTTTCGGAAACTGGAAAAAAGCCAGTGTTTGGATTTTTCCGCCTGTCGTTGATGCAGTTGATCGCCGAGCACCACGCACAACCCACTTCACTTGAATGGAGTGGAAGTTTGCATTTAAATGAACGTCACGGTTTATAATATTGTTGTTACAACACTATTCATAATGCTGTGAGATTCATTATTCTTGCCTGCTAAATTCATTGTTGGAGACAGGGACGTCTATCCCCCCCACAGACGATGGCGCGACTTCCCCCCCAATTCCTAGTCGTCGCGTAGTTAGAGTCATATCATTACGTACATTTTTTTTCCGTAGAAATAAACTCATACGACTCGTGAGCTGAATTACTACGACTTGCCTTCATCATATTTATGATGTAGCCCAAGCGAAAAAATTGCGTTTCCAACATTTACCTGCATTTGGACTGAATTTTGTAAAGCCATGTGACACAGGCAAGCCAACCTGGAGGAAGGCACCCTTATACTAAACTGGACGATAGCCTAACTTGTGAGATCACAGCACGGTTAGGATAGAAGCAAAGCTCAGTTTCTCCGAAGTTTACGTTAGTTGCAACGTTTGACATTTAATTATTATAGACATATTATCAACACCAAACATTGAAAATTCAAGCGCACACCCTTTATTTTATTTGCGTATTTTATTTGCGTATTTGTGCCAACTAAGCAAGTGTGAATGTGACAGTATACATCCCTTTAGCAGCATTGGGATATATTCTGGCCAATCGTCCCCTGCTGTGGTGGTATGTTCCCCGGATCAGATAAAGGAGGGGTTTGCCCCAATTGCTACAATTTTAAATAAATTTGTTGAACCTTTCATCATGTGAAGGATGATGTAAGGCTCAAGAAATTTATTAAAAAAATTGTTTAGTAATGACGGTACATGGCTTTAATTCTTGATAAGCATACGCCTGCGTGTGATAATATTTACATCCAACAATGCCACACTCATTTTGGAAATGAGCTTTTTTTCAATTGATTGCAAATTGGTGACATCATAATTATCAAAGATGACAAGTCAGCAGCAATAATAACGAAAAAATTAACGTCCCATTATGAGTTAAAGAATTGAATCCGGGTCTTTGGATTGAGCCTCCAGCACTTTCCTGGAGTCATGGTGACACGTGAATTTGTTCGCCATTATTGCTGCTTTCTTGTCATCTTTGACAGTTCACAATGTTGGTTCCATTGTCCTCTTCGTATGTTGATAATTTACTGCTAATTTAATTTCCTTAATTTTAAAATTGATTCGGACGTATCACAATTCGTTTAACCCTTACCAAAAAAAAAAGATACTAAAGGCACAAAACTAAGCAAACCGTCAACTTTCATGGGCTTATCATAGTTAACGACATTTTTTTATGTGCCTAACAAAGTAGTAACTAAAAATTTTAATCAGCTTTTTCACTTATCTAATGTTTTGTGACAAACTGCATACTACAACATTATACTATTGAAAATTAAGACTTGAAGTTAACGATTAGTAAACATTACTCTTACATATATATATATATATATACTTATAGAGGGTGTCCAAAAACTCCCAGTCCAGCCTCATAACTTTTGAAGGGGTTGAAAGAAGCTAATGAAACCCTGGCAACGTAGGTTTGGTTAAAGGATGTACCTTTGCATACAACTGGCATTTCGCCTCCCCCCCCCACTGAGGAGCCCCAGGTGCCCCAACTCAGAAATTTCCAATGAAATGAGGGGTAAAGGATTACCTTATTTGAAAGGTCTTCATTAGGCGAGTAAAATGCCGCAGTGAGAGCTTCGATACGATAAGCACATCCAAAATGGTGGCCAGTCAAACATTAGGATTTTCCTCTGCATCCCCATGTGCCACTCAGGCTAAAGACGTTGCAAAGGGACGTAGGTGGCAGCAAAATGCTTCGCTCAATTTGATTGGATTACACCCACAACATCGTTTGCAGTTTGAAACCCATGGACCTCTGTTCCTAGAGAGAGCGAGCGGGGGTGGGGGGGACACTGAGGCCCACACTCTGGATTTCAAACTGCAAAAGACGTCGTGGATGTAATCCAACCAAATTGAACGAAGTATTTTGCCGCCACCTACGTCTCTTTACGATGTCATTAGCCTGAGTAACACATAGGGATACAGAGGAAAATCGTAATGTTCGACCGGCCACCATTTTGGTTGGGCTCATCGTATCGAAGCTCTCATTGCGGCATTTTACTCGCCCAATGTACCCTTCAAATAAGATATTCCTTTACCCCTCATTTCATCGGAAATTTCTGCGTCGGGGACCCTGCCCCCCCACCTTCCCCCAGGGGGGAGAGGCGAAATGCCGGGTGTACACAAAGATAGTTCCTTCAAAATAAAACCAAATAAAACCTATATTGCCAGGGTTTCATTACTTCTTTTCAACACATTCAAAGGTTATGAGGCTGGACTGGGAGTTTTGGGACACCCTGTATACAGTATATAACATTTTGTTCTTAACGATAAATTTACTAACAGTATACAAGTTTCTAACCGAAAATAAATATTTCGGTTCTTTTTAAATTGTTCTTTGACTACTGCCAAAATGCAGATTTTAAGTAAAAAGTACGTGCTTAAAAATTTGTTGAAAAATATAGCATTGCCCTGATGCCGGCAAAAAAAGTAAAGATCTTTAAAAATTAAAGGGGGGGGGGGGAGGGGATAGCTAGCCTTGCGCCACAACTCATGTTACAAGTCATGGAATAATTCTTTAAAATAACATATCACATTCACACAATTGCCTTTAAAATGAACCAAAAACGGAAGTTAAAAAAAAAGCTCGTGTTGCGTTTACTTGTCTCCTCCGTTCCGTTACAATACTTACTTTGAAAAAATTCCTATAACAGCTGGGTAAGCTTTCAAGGATATTTAGTTCATAGATTCATTAGCACATTGAGTTCTAGACTATACGCAGGGCAAATGGGGGGGGGGGGGGAGAAAACTGTTTTGAGTCACGAACCCCAGCTTCTCATTCATTCACGAAATTCAAAGAACGCAAGCAAAACGCAGCCAAGTCTGCTCAAACATTTCTTCTGTTGGGTAACCTATTAAAGGCACATAACTCCCTCCGGTATATTTTAACAGTTTCATTCGATACATTACCGGAAATAGTTTTATATAAACTGATTTACCTTTCATTTGCTGGTCTAAGGGTACGATGCAGATGCCAGTAGTGGCGCGTGAATGTTATTAGACTTGTTTTAAACGGCTCGGTCCGAGCGGTATATAACTCCCGCCACATCGCTGGCAAGCCGCGGCCCTGGAGGAAGGATAATTAATCCTTCGCTCATGTTTGCGACTTGGTCGTACGATGTGTCACGTTGCCGCGGCCCCGAAATGAGCTTAACTAGTGTCGTAGAGCAATGCGCGCTGCGGTCGTTTGAACTATATTTTAGCGTAGGTGACGCAGAGTAAAGCGGCCAGAACGGAGGGATTTATGTGCCTTTAATGTCCAGCCTTAATTTTAACGTATTATTTTTAATGTATTATTTTAACGTATTATTTTAACGTATTATTCAAAACCGTAAATGAGACAGGGGTGTCCACATGAGGGGAACGTGAGAAACACCGCAAATTTTTTTTTGGGGTGGGGGAGGGCCTTCCCAAACAATAAGCCAGCCTGTTGTAAAAACGAGAAGTTAATATCATTATTATCATCACACAACGAACTATACAGAACCTCGTGTACGAAAGTCACACATGTAGAAACAATGTAGAAATGATGTAAAAACACAATGTAAATAATGGTGGTTTGTTATTCTGTGTAATGTAGTACAGAAAACCACTTTTATGATCTCACACGTTTCGACTCGGAGTGCATGACCCTGATTCGAACTGGCGGCAACCCAATCCATTCCCAAATCACTGACATATTTCTATATTGGCTTTTAATTTTGTGTATTCTAATCCCCACCCCCCCCCCCTCCAACTTTCTAAAAGTTGTATATTTCGCAGCATGATTATTCGTTGAGGTCCAAATAATCATGTAACGAAATATACAACTCTTCGGAAAATTGGTGGCGGTAGAGGGGGTGATGGAAAACTTATGGGGAACTCCTCACACTTTTTAGGGGGTAGGCACCTGATCAACTATATAAGACTGTATAAGGAATGCTTTGCAAAGCAACCATGAGTACGACCCGATGCGACCATTAATTTTGCATTCAGTATTGAACTAGTATCACTACTGACATACTCATGAATTACATTCATAACAAGATTCGTAATGCTTTAGTGGAGAAATCGAATGTTTTTGATAGGGCGAATAATACCGTCGCCAACTTTTATACAACATAACAGTTGGCGCTGATAATACTGTCCAACATAGGTCTTGCAATTGGTGAATACTTCCATACTCAGCACTCGGTAACGTTTCGTACAAGTAGCCTTATTCTTATTACCAAGAATTTATAGGTAACCCTATAAACCCTATAAATTCTTTTTATTTCGTGTATATGTTCATACATCAATGTGCTAAGTAATATTTAAGAAAAAATAAAGTTGCTTACCGTCGGAATGAGTTAACTTTTTCTTTACGAACGCAGCGTCGCATTGATTTCCATCCATCACTGGACAAACAACGTGCCACGAGAGACAAAAGAACATCAGGCTGAGCAATGGTTAATGCAGCTGCCCCTTGGTGTTCTACGTGCTTTACTGCATTGCACTAACTTTTTCAGTCAACATCACTGGAATTTGTAGCGCGCTTCCGACATACGGATAGGGAATATAAATAAAATGAAACCTTGCAGGCGGATAGTCTCAATTTAAACCAAACTGTACAACACATAAAGTCCCACTTCCTTTAGTACTACACTGTAGTTTCACGTGCTCACATATATTTATTTTCACTACTCTACTATTTGCTATTTATTCCCCCCAAATTCTAGGGGAGGCCCCTTTTTTCGCTTCCCCCCCCCCCTATTTCGTCAGTGGCGCATGAGCGCCATCGACCCCCCCCATGTAGACGCCCCTGGTTGGAGATAAACCATAAAAAACGTAGACATTCGAGGGGCCTACACGAGCTTGCCATTGAAATGCAGCAAAAGCGCGCGAGATCGTCTGCTACGGCACGCTCTTCCCCAGGAATGGCGCCACTGTGAACACCGCCACGATGCGGCACGGTGCTTCAGCATTGAGTGTCGTATCTGCCTAAACCTAAACTCTCTAATCTGTGACGGTGGCCAAAGCTCCTAGATGGCCCTTGCGAAGTTACATTTTTTTCCCTTCATGCTTGCGTTTGAACGTGCAACGTGACGGGACTCCGTCTTTTTCGTACGAGAAGCTAATCGGAGAGGAGTCCGTACTCGTCCGTTAAGCCCGTGGTTTTTGTGAATTATTTTACGTTTTAAGGCAAGATTTTCGCTGGTGTGCGTGACTGAATAGGTAGTAAGTTCTTTGTCCGCCATTGTCCGAATTTTGAATTTCGCATCGTGAATTGAGCTTACATACTTATTGGATTAGCTGAACCGTTAGGGTTCTCATTAGTACGAAATTCGTAATTATTTACGTGAATCTTAATTCTATAATTCTTAGACGTAAATATCGTATGCTAACTGTTCGTAAATTTGCTTGACGGATCCGTGTACGTTGTTCTGTGCCAATTGATAGCCTACTAACGTAACTGTGAATCGTGCATCATTTGCAATTTTACTTAAATTATTAATTAATTCTATCATGTGTGCACAATTCCAGGGTCCACTACCGCAGAAGCTCCGAGCAAGATGGCCGGCCTATCTAGATTACGGCGCGTGAAGTTTAGAAAGGTTTAAGATTTTGGTTGCGGTTTCTGGTGTTATGTGGTTAGTTTAGGTTAGGTTAGGTAAATTTGGAAAAAAACTGACCTTATTTTCGAGAAACAGCGACCTTAATTTACCCTTTACACCAACGGAGATAGTACAACCAACGTATACAGATCGATGGTGGACACGCTTGGAGCCGCTGTGGAAGTGGTTCCCAATTCCAATTCGTACAATTCATCGGAACGGAACCAGAAAACAATTTGCACAGCCAAAATGTTGTACGATCGTCAATAAGGAACTGATGTGCGTTGCTCGTCCCGCATTCTTCACATTTGTACGTTTTCTTTCCACTGAAATATCGTGGAGAGCTTATACTTATAATATAATTTACCAATAAATACATAAATTGATTCATGCTGATACCTGAAGTAATTCTACGGTAAGTTAGCAACTTATTATTCGTTCTATGAGGAAACCGATTTCTACGGAGCTGTACCGCATGCTTCACATTTGTAGATTTTCTCTCCATTGTCTAGGTAGGTTTGTGCCGAACTGAGCCCGCTGAAGTTGGCAGCAGATTCGCTATACATATATGTACTATTTAGATGTTATTAGCTCCGCATCTATGGTGCAAGCCAGTAATTTATTTCAAAATACAAATTAATACACTTCAAAAGTAAACATAATTATGTACAAAACATAAATTAATAACAGAATAAAAAAAAATATATATATATATAAATGAAGACACAACCCGTAAAAATCAATGAGATCAAAAAAATAAAAATAAAATAAAATAAAAAATAAAACACGAATACAAAAACCACAACTGCAGATTGGTCAGCTTCAACGCACACAGCTGAAAACCAGATCACAGCCTGCTGATGTATTCATCGAGGGATGCCGTGGCAGGAATGGTGTTAAGAATCGACGCGGCATTCCCTCGCTGAACAGCAACACTGATCCTTTGGATCAAGTAGGTTGTGGCCTGTTTCTCCCCGCTAGCGTTGGTTATCAAGCGGCCAATAGCGTTAATCAAGGAGAGACCCTGGCACCCAAAGGACCCAAGTGTCTCAATGGCAACAGGGCAAAACACATAACGGTTGTACAAGTACTCATATTTTGCCCTTTTCCAATCTTCAGCAGCAGAAGCGGCACTCAATGCCTCGGCAGAAGTAGCGTTTAAGTAGGAAGGGGCCAAACAGTCTGTACAAGTGAAGTCCCAGACAAGCTGACGTCCACCAGCCCACGGAATCAAGAATATGCCATCTGGACGCTTGCCATTTTCACGGTCCAGACCCAAAGGTTCAAGCTGAGATGGTATCCCAGCAGAGACAAGGGCCCGCTTGATAAGATCGTTGACGGAAGAATGGCGGGACCAACGGCCTGCACTCCTCCAGCTGAGGCCGTGTGTGCCAGATGCATCGACTAGAGCTCCACAAGGACACACGTGTGGTTCGCAGATCAGGCAACCCAAACGTAAGGCGATGGCGATGCGGAAGGCCCCATCGTCAAGATGTGTTCCGAGCTGTGGTGATGGGAGGGCGTTAAGCCAGGTGCCGGATTCCTTGATGGAGACCCCCAAATAACGAGCCTTGTCGGAGAGAGTAGCAGCTCGCTCATGGAGAACCGGGGTCAACACTTCACACCTGGTTTTTCCCACTCAGGCTGGGAAGTCCGGTCATTACCAATGGGGGGTGGTGACTGGCTGGAATGCAACCACAGAGAAATGCCCTCGGAGAGAAGCGGATCAGGACCATCCCTGCAGCACAAGGGAAGGATTTCCTCTACCAGCCTGGTGGTGCTACAGGAGGATCCCAGGAAAGCAGGCAGCGAAAGATTCGAAGCATGGCGAATCCCTAAACCGCCCTTGCAGACAGGCAAAGAACACTGGTCCCAGGCATCAGTAGAGAGTTGCGTGTTGGTGACAGACTCCAAAGCTGCCTGGAGAGAATTGTCAAATCTGCGAAGACCATCCGGGCATTTCCAAGTAGGAGAACAGCGCAAAAGATAAGAAAGCTTCGGGATGGCCTGTGAGTTCTTGAGAAGGAAGAAACCACAGTGCGCCGAAATGAGTGACAACCTGCCAGACATAGTGACAAGCGCATCGGTCCTGGCGTCCACACAAGACGCAATAGCTTCATCAGACTAAGGGGCTCCTAAAAGCACTTTCTCGGAAGGACGCAGGACATGGAGGCCAGCAGCGAAGCACTGGAACCTGCTGATGATGGAAGTTTCCTCTTCAATGGAAGATTCCATGACGATCAACTTGCACTTGGAAGGGTTAACCTCCATCCCAAGTTTCTGACAACCCTCGATGAGTAACTTAAAAGTCCTGAAGAACAGCAGATGGTGGGCCCGCAATGGTGGCATCATCAAGGAACCACACATTAAGGTCGGCAGACATGGCTAAAGCAATCGGATGCACAGCTAAACAAAAGAGAGCAGGGCCAAGGGAATCACCCTGTTGGATACCACTCTGAGAAGAAAGAAAGTGATCCTTGTAAGCCAGAAGGGAAGGCTGTCTGTAGCACTGGAAAAGAAAAGGGTACAAATCAGGAAAGCTCTCTTTAACGGAAGACAGCATATGGTCCCGCCGCACAGAATTAAAAGCATTCCTGAAGTCCACTTTAAGAATCACCCTGGAGGCGCCGTGCGTGTGGTGAACATAGCGTCGTGTAGCATGAACAGCGGCCTCGGCCCCGCCAGGGGTGCCAAACCCCAGTTGCACAGGGCGAAGAGTAGCACCGAACCCAGTGGAAATGGATGTGGAGGCCAACTCGGACACTAAGCGGCGGAAGGTGTTGCCAATGGCAATGGGACGGTTTCCACCGGCCTTTTTCCTCAGCGCGACAAGAGAGGCCCCATACAAAACAGAACAAATAGACTCGGGGACCTGGCCAGACAGCATCAAGTGACACAACTTCACGAGGGAATTTAAGAGTCGCTCACGAACAACGCCGTTGCCATCACCCACAAGGTCTTTAAGATGTTGCGGACGCAGGGCATCCAGGCCCCCCAAAGAACCGGGATGGAAGGAGCCAAGAGTCACAAGAACATCGGCTCCAGAAACCTTGAGGAAAGAAGTGTCTTCCGCAGGGGCAGAGGGAAAGTCGTGTTGGTCCTCACCCGATGCATGGATGTGGCGGAGTTCAACAAGGGTCTCAGCATCACAAGGAGCAAAGGAATCTTCCGAGCAAATCACACGCACAGCACCAGAAACATCACCATCGGCAATCTTGGACTCGACAATCCTCTTCAGAACATCGTCGGAGGTAGGTTTACGCTTGCCAGAAAAACGGGGTTGCAGAGACCGGATAGGATCAAGATTCTGGAGGAAATCATCAACCTGTCGTTTGATTAAGGTGGCTAAGGAGACTACTCTCGCAGACTGGTTCTTCGGTACACAAAAATACCTGGAGGAGAAAGTGAGCAGGCGTGACCAGGAAGCGTCAGAATTATCCACAACACACCGATCAATAACAGCGGAGAGGGCCTCGGCGGCAATAATTCGGGAAGCCTTGGGGATCGGACGGATGGTCTGGTGGGTGTCCCTCAAGTTAGAAAGTCATTCCCCTAAGGAAATGGAAGGAGGACCAGGCTGTGTAACATGTGGTCTTGTCTCGGGGACCGGGGGGATGGACACAGAAGGGGCAGGATTGGGCAAGGTGGTCGGTCGCAGCCTGCAGAAGTTCCATTGGTGGTTGCTAAGGCCAGCTTCGGCTTGAAAGTCACGCTTACACCTCTCACAAGGCAACCTCCGGCCAGTCGACGAACCAGGGTCATGGGAAACAGGTGGGATGTCAGTGCAGTCCCCCATGAAAAAAACGGAACCACCAGCAGAAGAACGGCCAATCGCTACAAAAATGAGCCACCAAGCGCAATCCCACTTTCACGGCCCACAAAACACAAGCAACAAGAGCCTACAACACTCCAGAATGAATTCGATGGTGGGTGTCAAAATCGCCTATATCAGTAAAAACAGCATCGCACAAAACCCGCTTAAATAGGCTCCTCTCCAGAAAGAAGCCAGTAATTGTGGTGGCTCCCAACAGATGGAGCCAAAAGTATACTAGAAGCCGATAAGGAAAGACTTGAACCAGGATGACTTGTACCGTAAAACCAAACCAATAAACGACGGACAAAAAAAAAAAAAAACTAATAATGCAACCAACTTAATTAAAAGACGTACCATCTAACTACATTAGAATGATTAGATGCATCCAACACTTAAATAGCTTTTGCAATACGTGCGTACTTTTTTTTGCTACTTTGGGTAGATTAAAAATTGCCTCCTTTGTTCCGATATACGTACTTCATTCGAGAATAGTACCATTTAGCAGGCACGGACTGGGAACAGAATTTCTACCCGGAAACCACTCAGAGGGGCACTCTAATTACCATGGGGCCTTACCTCCCCCCCCCCCCCCCCCCCCCCCCCCCCGTCATCCTTCATGGCATTTTTGTCAAGTGTAGCAGATAAAATTGTGATGCATATAGATAAGATACATTTTCCAAAAACGTTATTTTAAAATATTTTGTTAAGGGAGGGGGGGCGGAAGGGGGGCCCTGACCGGAGATTTCCCGGTGGGATAGACGTCTGTGCCAGACTACTAATACAGTTTAGAAAAATGCAGATTTGGAAGTTGAGGTTTTATTTAAGCATTTTATTGAAAAAACGAATGAACAAAGCAGTGTATCAAATTTTACATGTCATTGCTGTAACTGTAATTAAAACAAGCATCCCTCCCATATAACAATTAACAATATGTGTACCATACTTAACACATACGTAGTATTATTAGTACTTACATACTTATTTAGGTTGAGGTATTCTTAGTAAGCATAATATTAAAGAAATAATGCACTCAAAACTGTTCAATTATTTTTTTGTTTTGGGTAGATTAAAACACACCTCCTTCCCAAACTAAATATACAACTCTTACGCTACTTACGAGTAATGGCGAAAGTTTTTCCCTGTAAGGAGTTAATTAAAACAGGCCTGTCTCCTCAACAAAATGTACGATCCTTACTATACTATTTCCGGAATAGTTCTACTAGTACCCTTTGTGAAAGTACCTATTTCAGAGCGGAACACGTCTTAATTATTCCCCAATGTACAGTTCTTTTGCATTCACCTATCATTTATGTACTACGGCCTACAAACTGATTAAAAGTACCTTAAAAATACGTGATCAATCCGTACTATATTTATCGTAAGCATTCTCCTCCAAGTACAACTTACAAAAATAATATCATAGTTGCGGTATTCATACACAGTAAAGTATTGAACAAACGAAAGAGCCTACATCCTGCAGATATTTTTCCATATTTCTACTGCAAAAGGATAATAACGGAAGCCTTCCTACCAAACTACAATTTATATCATGTACTACTCACAAATATACTTACTTTAGGATGGTGGTATTCTTAGTTAACATAATATTACCCAATAAACTAATACCGTTCAAGTTTGTTTATTTATTTATTTTGCTGTTTTGGGTAGATTAATACAAGCCTCTTTCCCAAACTAAATGTACTGAACCCTTGAATCGTACTACAAGAATCTACACCATTAAAAGCGTGTGATGTGCGTGCGTGTGTGCGTGTACCTCTACGCCTCTTGAACCAGGGCACCCAGAAAATTGGGAGTAGGAACGACCAACTGTAAGATAACTGAATTCCGTTAGACCTATTTCCGTTGCTGTAACTTGATTTTATGACTCTCAATATACGTGGATATAACTGCAAAAATAACGTCAAAGTTTTATTTGACAATCATGAATTTGTTCATGACGTGATAGTTTGTTCATGTAAAGTTTATTACACCTGAACTAACTTTTCCTGATAAAACTATGACGTCATGAGCAGTCACGAAACACAGGGTTGCTTGGAATGTGATGGACGAACTGTGATCAATAATTGCAATTAGTTTCGTCGAAATAAACAGTACATCGATATTGTGATGCTCTTCGAATCAAACAAATTACAGGAAGCATGGATGGACGCCAATTGAGTGAGTAAAGCAAACAATATGGCCAGTAGAGTTTAAGAAAATACAAATTTTGCAGTACCCCCTCCTCTACCCCAGGTCAAGGAAAATTTGATACCATAACAAAAGCGTCCCCATGGTGTCGAATTTGAAGACAAAATATTCCCAAAGTCCCCTGACCCAAAAAATGAAGTTAGAGCATGTTTCCACGAAATGTGGAAGTGTTTCTCCAGAAATACTTTGACCCCCCTGCTGTACCACGGATATGCACCATGCAAAAAAAAAAAAAAAAACACCCGGACGCAAAAAAAAATCGACTTATAACGAACAGGGAATTCCCGATGGTTTCCTGGAAACCGGAGAGAAAGGAACTAAGCATATCTGAATGGAGACTGTTGTCTCTGAGCTAAACCTGTACGGCTTAGGCCCTGACGCTTAAACAACAGGGTGTACGGAGGGCATTTTTGTAATTTTTGGACTGAACAAAGTAACGGCTTCCCCGTTACTCCATTCGCTCCAACGAAACGAACTATATTTTGAACTCCAATTCCAGGGACAATAACAACCTGTTTTTATTCACAGGTAATGCCAGAAAGTGTAGGTTTGAAATGTTTGTGTTCGTCTGTTTATTTCGTGAGAGTGATTATGTGTTATTTTATGCGTGTATTTTAAATTGTTTAATTTGGTAGGTGTTTTGTTGCTTACAGCGTTTGTTTTCTGTTTGTGACGTACAATTGTAGTTCTTGTGCGTTTATATGTTAGTAATTTGTGTAAGTATTTTTAATGTGCAAAATATACAACCGTTTTATTTGTTTGCTTAGAGATGTGTATGGAGGCTTGTATGTCCCTGGAATTGGAGTTCAAAGTACAATTCGTTTCGTTGAGTTAACTCTAATCCGTTTCTTTATTTGTGTACTTTCACAGCTGTGACTTCCATGGGGATATGAGCTCTAATGCTCTTTTTTTTTTCTAAACGGGAAGCCTTTATTTTTTTGTTCAGTTTATTTGTTGGCTTTTTCACTTTGTATTTATTGTCATTGATACTGTCAGGATTATCACAGTATCCATTTTTCGTCCAATTTTGTTTTAAAAAAAAAAAGGAGCGTTAGAAATATATATTTATGTACATGTTCCTTCCATCCATGGAAACAGTAAGCAATTTTCATATATTTCATTTAATCTTCGAATTATTACTCGGTGGGATTAACTCGGCAAAAGAGCTTGGCGTTTGATATCATGACTTCAAACAGCCGAATAGTTTGGCGGGAATCCTTAAATAGTTTTGTTTTGGGGAGCATTCATCATAACTTTTTGGTCTGTATTGACAATCAATTCTTGGTATTGATAAACTCATTTTGTTTCTTAGCAATTGCGAGATGAATATCCAGTTCTAAGCCCCCTCCCCCCCCCCCTTTTTTTTTTGTGTGGCCTTAGTAGGCTTCCGTTAGTAGTTATTACGTGTCAAGTCTTTGCTGAGAAGTCTACTGAAATAGAACTAGCGTTATTTAGTTGCTGCTTGCTTTTGCTTGCTGCTTTTTTTTTCGGGTGTCGAATAAAAAGCAGCAAGCAAAAGCAAGCAGCCTTTACAGCTAAGACAAGTTTGGCTGTTTTCAAGGCATCTATGAAAAAATAGCAATGCGACAGAAAATGCTGCAACTCTGGTCGCCTGGCAACGTCAAAGTCACTCAGTAATATAGCTTAACGTTTTCTTGTTGAAAAAAAGGTATGAACCCAAACTGGGTTATCTGCCCCATGACGGTGAGAGGGACTGCATTGCATTGTTTAGCAGTGGGACAGCAACAATTTTTGTAACAAACCTATGTTGCATATTGTTGTATTATTGAACTAGTTTGGGACAGATCCCAAAAAGAAAACAATAACAACTACAGTTTGGGTTCGTGCTCCGTAAAAAAAAACAAAAAAACAACAACAGTTGTGCCGTCGGCAGCGGCCCCCGGCATTTTCGGGAGGAGAAGGACCCTGTGGTGCCTCATACTCATGTCTATTACGACGTGTCAAATTAAGATTACGGGTTTTCAGTTTGGAATTCTCCAGCTAAATTGTCCCTCTCACTGTCATGGGGCAGATAACCCAGTTTAGGTTCAAACCTTTTTTCCAACAAGAAAACGTTAAGCTATGTTACTGAGTGACTTTGACGTTGCCAGGCGACCAGAGTTGCAACATTTTCTGTCGCATTGCTATTTTTTCTTAGATGCCTTGAAAACAGCCAAAGTGTCTTAGCTGTTAAAGGCACAAGTGTCTAGTGGTCACCATGCTCATATTTTTTTTCTTTTAGTTGGGTAGCGTTGTCTTAATTGAATAATGAAGATGGATGATGCTTAATAACGAAGATCTGAATATATCGAAAGTAGCTTTTTTAATGTGTACCATAAATAGGAATTTTGTACGCATCACTGGCGTAGTACATATGTAATCATAGACATGATGATGTGTATAATTTGCTTTAAGGTGAGGGGACACAAACTGGAGTTAAACATTGATACCTGAGGCTCTGCTTGCCGGTTGTAGCCAAGAGCCACTTGCCGAGAAATGTAAGGGCAAAAAAAAAATCCGTCGATCGCGAATGAAATTTTGTGCCCCATAACCGTTGATCGTGAATGAAATTTGTGCGTTGAAATTATACAATTTTCGTAGCGATGTGAATGCAGACTTTTCGTGTGAAATCCAGACTTTTCTTGGAACAAACTGAACCTCCCATCTAGCAACAATGTTGCTCATAATAAATACTTGGCCCACAAAAAAATGAAAACCGTGCTTTTTGGGCCTTTTCGTTCGACAAGTCTTTCCAGGAAATGAAGCAAAGAAGGGGGCTGGCGACCAAGGTTGGCTGGGGCCACAATTCCCGGATAGATAGGTACAAAGGAATACAGGTTGGGGGAGGTTGGGCAACGGGTGGAAGCTGTGGATGGTGGGTGAAACTGATTAGTCAGGAAGGATTTGCGAGGCTCGTCTTATTCCCTAGCGTATTCCGACCTTTTGAGCAATTCGCAAATAACTAATTGGTTTTAGTTTTTTCTGAGCCAAGGCCAGGCAGTTCGTTTGCGCACGAGAATTTTCAGGAAGAGTTAAAATGCTTCCAAATTGTTTTACTCGATTGTTTACAACGATTACTGCTTGCGACTCTAATAATTACAAGCTGACACTCGCTAAACCTATAGACATGATGATAGTGTGTGGTGCCATCAAATAATAGACGTGGGCGAAAGCATGGACATGATTATGCAATTCTAATGCTTATTTTTTTACAGACAAAATTGCATGGAGAATACATACTACAAACCATGCCATACCACATAGAAAGCAAGCGAAAAAAAAAAAGGCAACAGATTAACTGAACAAAAAAACGGCTTTGCCATTCAGAAAAAAGCAATAGAGCTCGTACCCTTATGGAACTAGCTGTGAAAACACACAAATAAAAACGGATCTAGATACACGCTATTGTGTCGCGCCAAGTTAGGCAACAAACTTCACCTCAATTCAATTGTCGAGGAGGTAACCATTGTAGCGCGACACCATAGCGTAAGTGCCTAATATCCTGAAGCATAATTGGGCACATTTCAGGTACTTGGGGAAAAATACTAACGCGGTACAAAAGCTTAAATTGTGGTGAAATGAGAGCAATGACCCACTTCTACTTGACAAAAATTAACTCGTGAAGGAATGCCACCTAAGCAGCTTTCAATGCAAATTCTGACCCTCAATAACGTTGCAAATGTGTTTCCAGCAAGCTAGTTGCTAACTACTTCTAGTCTGCTCATCCCCATGTTAATTTCCATAGGGTGATTATTGATCGATACCGAGATAACAGGAAGGCTTCCAGCTATGAAATTATACGGATGGCTGCATTACTACACGAACTGCATACCTTTTGTGGTTTGGAGCCTGGGGGTGTAACGGGGAAGGCGTGGGAGGGCGCGTAAGTACAAAAGTATTATTATAACCATTGTTAGTATTGTCGGCAATGACAATGACAACGTGTATACTGACGTGCGTATGTATGCACACGCTAGTGTGTCGTCACAAAGCTAAACAACGTTGCCAAAGCAATTGTGTCTACGTTTAATTCACGAAAAACTAACAAAGTATCAAAATAAAGCTAAAAACTGGTAAAGAGGCAAACAAGTTGAGACTGGTTCAGTCACACAAATGAGTGATATGAACTAAATAAAAAAAAAATTAAAGCAAAATTAAAACAAAACCAAAAACTGGTAAAGAGGCGACTAAGTTGAGAATGGTTCGGCCTCTCAGGGAGTGATACGAAATTAAAATATTGGAAAAACGGCCACTCAGGCTATAGTTGACGTGGCACATTACACATCTGCCAGCTAGTTGAGTTGAGCCTAATACACAATTAAAAAAAAAAAGTAGTGATATCATATCAAAAACCAAAACTGGTAAAAAGAAACGTCAAGTTCCGAATGGTTCGGCCCGTCAAAGGATTGATGTCAACACACCAAAACATTTGCCAACTTAATCGCACCGATTAATACTTTGGACGTTGAATGAAAACGTGAACATTGCTACCGAAAGTATCAATGTTCTTGTTTTCATTTAACCTTCGAACTATTAGTTGGTGCGATTAACTTGGTGAAAATGCTTTGGTGTGTTGATATCACTCCTTTTAAGGGACGAACCATTTGGAACTTGGCGTTTCTTTTAACCAGTTTTGGTTTTTGATATGATTAGAGTTCACTCGAATGAAACAAACTACAATTTGAACTCCCAATTAAAGGGAACAAACCAAACCAAACAAATCCCCAAAATATAGCAAACCCACTAACCAAGACAAAGAAAACGACTCTATAAAATACAAATTAAACACACTCTCAAGGACATAGCCCAATTTATATACAAATTGCATTCACTTTACCAAGGAATAAAAGCAATCCTTGTTGCCAGGAATTGGAACAAATACAATATAATTATGCAAATATAATTCAAATTATACTTCATTTTGTTCGAGTGAAATCCGTGTCTTATGTTTGCATTCACAGCAGCACAGCTGTTAGTTCATAGTGATGCGCAGAGCCAGAGCAAGGCGTTTATGCGCCAGGGGCCAGCAGCTCATTGAGTGCTCTAGTGTAGGAGCCACAATAGATGGTGTGGGAATTTTCACGTCTACGAAATTTGACTTCTGATATCGATACTAGGGGTTGCCAGCATGCATTTTTTATTGGTCATATGATATGAATCACGTCAGTTTGGCGGCCATCTTGAAACCTCTGCCATTAGAGAAAAATGCATTTTCCTTAATGTCTTCAATACCAAATAACTTAGAGCATCCATTTTTTCACTAGATATTGATTTCCATGGTCTACAAACATGATAGGGACAGTCAAAAGACCATATTAAATTTCAAAATGGCCGACATCCGCCATTAAGCAAAAATTTATTTTAATTTACATCTACACTACCAATGGACTTATGGCGTTCATTTTTTTCCAGACGTATGTTTAAGGGATTTTGGTTTCATGGATAAAATTTCATGGTTTAAAGGATAAAATTAGTTTCATGCTTGTGAAGGCTTTACCATTTTATTACATGAAACATTGCTTCGGTGCAGTGCCATGAATGGTTAAGTACAATGTTAGGATTTTGGTTTCCAATTATAGTCAGAGCAGTTGTAAGTAATTTAGGGCTACTGTGCACAATTTGTCAACTTTTATTTTTCATTTGGAAGTAGTTGTTTACATCCTATGGAATAGTTTTCCATATGTTGCCACCTTGGCAATACGCAGTTAATGTATTAAGCATTAAAGATGGCGGCCAAAAAGGCTCCCAATTTTGCCATTTTTCCGCTTATGCAAAAACCGTTAGTGATACAAAAAAAACGGTTGAGAAAATGTTGTTTGCAAGAATGTAATATACAATATCATTCCCATACATTTTTTTCGTATCTCTCCTGGTTTTCGAGAAAAATGAGTTTTAGGCATTTTCGGCTATTTTTTGGCTAATTTAATGCTAACAGATGAAACAATTTGTCAATTAGATTCAGTCGAAAGGTTAGAGTGCATTATTTGCAACAAGGGTCGTTGAAAGGGTCTACGACTGTTAGAAACTGAGCTACGCCCGTTTTACTAGGGGTTGGTATCACAGCCACCATTGGATTTTTCACTCATTTTCAAATTTCAATTGCTATTGTGACGTGTCTAATTCAGGTAGGTGGCTCCAATTCGATTTATTTGAAAGGTGGGGATGCCTTCTTTGCAACATGGGTAGTTGAAAGGATCTACGCCTATTAGGAAGCGAGCTCTGACCCGTTTTACTAGGGGTTGGCATAACAGTCACCGTTGGACTTTTCTCACATTTACAACTTTCAACTGGTGCTGAGACGTTTCTAATTTAGGTAGGTGACTCGAATTAGATTCATTTGAAAGGTGGGAATGTCTTCTTTATAACAAAGGTAGTTGAAAGAGTCTACGAATGTTAAGAACGGAACGAGGTCCGTTTTACTAAGGGCTATAGTACAACAGCCGCTGTTGGACTTTTCGCTCATTTACATCTTTCAACTGATGCTGAGACGTTTCTAATTTAGGTAGACCATTTCAACTACCCTTGTTACAAAGAAGGCATTCCTACCTTTTATATGAACGTAATTAGAGCCATCTACCTAAATTAGAAACGTCTCAGCACCAATTAAAAGTTGTAAATGAGCGAAAAGTCCAACGGCGACTGTTACACCAGCCCCTAGTAAAACCGATCTTAGCTCAATTCCTAACAGTCGTAAATCCTTTAAATTACCGATGTTGCAAAGAAGGCATCCCACCTTTCGAATGAATCTAATTGGAGCCATCTACCTAAAGTAGAGAGGTCTCAATAGTAGTTGAAAGTCGAAAATTAGTGAAAAATCCAAAGGTAATTGTGATACCAGCCGCTTGTAAAACGGGCGTAGCTCGGTTCCCCAAAAGTTGTAGACCCTTTCAATTATCCTTGTCGCAAAGAAGACAGTCCCAACTTTCGAATGAAACTAACTGGAGTCATCTACCTAAATTAGACAGGTTACAATAGCAGTTGAAAATTGAAAATAAGAGAAAAATACAACTGTGACTGTGATACCAGCCTCTAATAAAACGGGCGTAACTCGGTTCCTAACAGTCGTAGACACTTTCAACTACCCTTGTTGCAAAGAAGGCAGTCCTACCTTTAGAATTAATCTAATGGGAGTCATCTACATTAATTAGACAAGTCACAATAGAAGTTGAAATTTGAAAAAGAGTGAAAAATCCAACGGTGACTGGGTTATCAGCCTCTAGTAAAACGGGCGTAGCTCGGTTCCTAACAGTCGTAGACCCTTTCAACTACCCTTGTTGCAAAAACAGACAGTCCCACCTTTCGAATGCATCTAATTGGAGTCATGTACCTAAATTAGACTCGTCACAATAGAAGTTTGAATTTGAAAATAAGCGAAAAATCCAACTGTGACAGTGATACCAGCCCCTAGTAACACAGGCGTAGTTTGATTCCTAACAGTCGTAGACACTCTCAACTACCCTTGTTACAAAGAAGACAGTCCCATCATTCGAATAAATCTAATTAGAGTCATCTACCTAAATTAGACACGTCACAATAGCAGTTGAAAGTTGAAAACAAGTGAAAAATCCAACTCTGACTGTGATACCAGCCCGTAGTAAAACGGGCGTAGGTCGGTTCCTAACAGTTGTAAACCCTTTCAACGACCCTTGTTGCAAAGAAGACAAGCCAACCTTACGAATTAATCTAATTGTATCCACCCACCTGAATTAGAAAAGACGCAGCCGCAGTTGAAAGTTGTAAGTAGACAAATTAAGACGTCTGTTAACATTAACTTATGGTCGAAAATGGTCGAAAATGGCCTAAAATGCATTTTTCTCGAAAACCATGAGTGTGGGAATATATGACTTACATTTAGGCCGTCTGATATCTTGAACTGCTGCTGGATTTCCAATAAGTAAATACACACCGAGTCGTAGACAACATCTGTATTTTGCCGCTAGATAGTTAGCTAGGGCCCTGTAATACATTTGCATGTAGATCAACGATCTCCCCTAGAATCGGCCAACAATTCATGCACTCCATTGTTACGTTTAATAGATAAACAATTACAGCTCATAGACTTGGCGTCAATGAGTGATATGAAAAACAGGTATGGGAATGACATTGTAGATTACATTATTACAACTTTTATCTCAACCGTTTTTGTGTATCACTAACGGTTCTTGCATAATCGGCCAAATGGCAAAATCAGGCCCCAGTTTGGCCACCATCTTTAATACTTAGGGGATTGCCAAGGTGATAATATGTGGAAAACTATTCCTTGGGCTGTATTCAACAACTTCCAAGTGAAAAATAACAGTTGGCAAATTGTGCACAGTAGCCCTATATTTCCTACAACTGATCCCTGATATTAATTGGAAACCAAGATCCTAACATTGTACTTAACCATTCATGGCACTACACTGAAGCATTGTTTCATGTAACAAAATGGTAAATTTTTAAAGCCTTCACAAGCATGAAACCAATTTTATTGCATTGAAGGACCCTTAAAACATACGTCGAGGGAAAAAATGAACGCCATAATTCCATTAGCAGTGTAGATTTTCGGCTCCCTTTCCTCTTTCGGCGCCCAGGGTGGCTTCCCCTTCGCCCCCTCTTGCTCTAGCACTGAGGATAGGATACGAGCTCCAATGTTTTTTGTTCAGTTAAAGGAACATTCCTCCCGGTTGGTTTCCTGTATGACTGAATTTTACAACATTAGTTCAGATGTGTGTAAATGTTGAAACGGGATTCTTTTTCTTTCTATTTTTCCCTCGTGATAAAAGCGATTGCTACATTCACTCTAATTTATGTAAATGTTGCAAAAGCTATATCAAGCAGGATGATCGATATTAGTCTGAAGGCATGTCCTTTTAATTAAGTCACAACAATCACCGGTGGCTACCACCAAGTCTGATTTGATTTGATTTCTTTATTCGAGTCTAAAGACCATAATGTCATACACTCGTAATCTATTGGATACTTAACCTACTTAAACCTAACTTAAAATCTATACAGAGGATAAACCACCATTCCACAATGTCACGTAACCCACACTGCCAGCCTATAACATCGATTCACAACAAGTACACTTGTGGAACGAAGGGGGACCAACAACAACAACAGCTTGGCCACTACAAAAATCGCCCAGTGGCTCTACAAGAACCTAAAACCGCAAACAAGGCATGTTTCCACACATGTGGAGGCACCCCTAACACATCCCGCAAGCCAACACCCACGACACTGAGTGGGGGGCATCGCTGGGTGTCCCACTGACAGCCATAAAGGAGAAAGTGAGTAACAGTCTCCTCTCCTTTACCACACACACACACCAAGTCTGTCGTAAAACTGAAACAAGCCAGGATAAAACGTTTTATCTAGACACACGCTAGTGTGTCGCCGCCAAGAAACAGTAGATCATCCCATTGTAAACATCCGATTGTTAAAAATTGATTGTAATGATAAAAAGGCGGCTCACTAGCAGACATGTGTCTGTTAACTTTAAGCAACTGAAAGCATATTTTGGCATGTTGAGGGTAAATCCCAATGCGACAGAAATGTTTCAAATTGTGGAAAATGTAAGGGGAAGGGTCAGAGATTAAGAAAAACTAAAATTTAAAGGATGAGTGTCCACCAATCATAGAGAAAAAGATGCGTCAATAACGTCGTTTTTATGTTAGCCTACTGTCTAGCTAGCTAGCTAGCTAATAAGATTTTTCCCATGTTAAATCCCATGGACTTTTTGCTCATGGCTAGCGCAAAATTGCGAAGGCCTACGTACCTGAATTTTGCACACGGAAGGATGGTGATCTGAGGATGGTCCTTTTGTTGGTTTGGGGGTTGTAGGGGTCAGGACAAATGCGTGGGAGGGTTTTGAAATTTGCCACCTGCGAATTTAAATTTCGTTTCTTTTCCAAGTTGCAACCAAAAATTTTAAGCAACAATGGCTTGAACAATCAAGACTGGTCCTTAGGTTTATTGTAAAATCGTGGACGAACTAAAAACTGAACTATAACGAAGGACAAAATAAAGAAACATTAACGTTGCCGTGGATTGCGTAAGAATAAAGGGATGCACGTTAGATGATGGTTACGCAACAATACGAACATACACGAGCTAATGGATTTTTTTTGTTAATAATTCCCAAAAAAAAATGCTTTGCGTTCTGCTGTTTTAGTAACAGCGATCTTCGGGGGTTTCTGCATGACTAAATGGGAACGAAATCTTGAAAAATTAGGGGAAGTTGCAGGGATAAACAAAACAACTGAAGGGGATGCGCTGACTGAGTGAGCGAAGCGAACGAAATCACCGATTGTTTGTCAGTGTGTGCAAAAATGAGATTGAAGCATCCTAAACAGTGTAACGGTGTAACCTTATGTACGTTCACAGTCCTATGAAAGTTGTGATATCCACCCAAAACCAAAACTGGTAGAAAAACCAGCCAAGTTTCCAAAAACGGTCGGCCTTTGAAGGTAGTGATATCATTCCACCAGGGAAAGGCCGCCAAGATTAATCGCACCGAATAATACTTTGGACGTTAAATGAAAACTTGAAGATTGCTACCGCTAGTAGCAATCTTCTAGTTTTCATTTAACTTCCGAACTATTAGTATGTGCGATTAACTTGGCTAATAGGATTAACCTTGGCGGCCTTTCCCTGGTGGAATGATATCACTACCTTCAAAGGCCGACCGTTTTTCGAAACTTGGCGGGTTTTTCTACCAGTTTTGGTTTTGGGTGGATACTGTCTAGCTAGTAGCTAGCTGGCTAGCTAATAAGATTTTTCCCATGTTAAATCCCATAGACTTTTTGCTCATGGCTAGCGCAAAATTGAGAAGGCCTACGTAGCTGAATTTTGGCACACGGATGCATGGTGATCTGAGCATGGTCCTTTTGTTGGTTTTGCATGGTCAGGACAAATGCGTGGGAGGGTTTTGAAATTCGCCACCAGCGAATTTAAATTTCGTTTCTTTTCCAAGTTACTACCGAAGACTTCAAGCAACAAGTCTTGAACAATCAACACTGGTCTTTATATTTATTGTAAAAGCCTGCACGAACTAAAAACTGAACTACAACGAAGGACAAAATGAGGAAACATTAACGTTGCCGTGGATTGTGTAAAAATAAAAGGATGCACGTTAGATGATGGTTACGCAACAAAACGAGCATTCACGAGCTAACGGGTTTTTTTTTGTTAATAATCCAAAAATAAAATGCTTCGCGTTCTGCTGTTTTAGTAACAGCGACCTTCGGGGGTTTCTGTAAGACTAAATGTCAATGAAATCTTGAAAAGTTAAGGGGAAGGTGCAGGGATAAACAAAACAACTGAAGGGGATACGCTGATTGAGTGAGCGAAGTGAACGAAATCAGCGATTGTTAGCCAGTGTGTGCCAAAATGGGATTGAAGCAACTTAAGCAAGTATAGAGTGGTCATACAATAAACTAAGCCGTGGCAATTTGGCTAATCTAACGGCTAATTGGCAATGGTAAATTT